>PVIW01003678.1:0-158971 GCA_004026585.1 Noctilio leporinus
CGCGCGGAGCACCCTTGTGGACAGTGGTCGGCGCGCGGAGCACCCTTGTGGACAGTGGTCGGCGCGCGGAGCACCCTTGTGGACAGTGGTCGGCGCGCGGAGCACCCTTGTGGACAGTGGTCGGCGCGCGGAGCACCCTTGTGGACAGTGGTCGGCGCGCGGAGCACCCTTGTGGACAGTGGTCGGCGCGCGGAGCACCGTTGTGGACAGTGGTCGGCGCGCGGAACACCCTTGTGGACAGTGGTCGGCGCGCGGAACACCCTTGTGGACAGTGGTTGGCGCACGGAACACCCTTGTGGACAGTGCTCAGTGCACCAAAGGGCATTGCAGCTGTGGGCAGCCCAGAGCACTGCCCTGATGGGGCTGTGGGTTCTTTGAACAATAGGTCTTTACAGTGAGAAGTCAGGACAGGTTCTACCGATGGCCTCCTCCCAGCTCATGTCTTGCATGGACCTGTCTCTGTCCCCTACTCCACTCTGCCTCCCATAACACTCCACAGTGTATTTCACGAAGTTTGTAGGGTAGCAGGGGCAGGGATTGGGAAACACAAACAGTGGAGATCTTTCTTCTTGGAAAACTTCCTTCCTTCAAGCCCATATTGCAATGAGTCAGGACATTTATTCAGTATTTGTATCACTGAGAACATCCGAAGTTAACAGCTCGGGCTGAACTTGGCACCCAGAGTGAAAGTGCCTGTATGTTTTACCAAAAGATAATGGTAACATTGTTCCAGAGAGTATAAACTTTGTGTGCGATGTCTTTTCTAATAGTTTTGATTTCTTCTTTCATTCATGCAGCAGATAATGAAAGAGCACCTACTGCGTGCCATGCATTGCATGTGCTCTTCAGGCACTGATGTGACATCAGGGAACAAAGCTGAGGAAAGTCCTTGCCGTTAGAAATGTGGAGTGGGGGTGGTGAGGAGGAGCCGGGACTCAGAGAACTGGCAAGGGTTGTTTTCTCACAGCCCTGTGAGGAAGGTACTGTGTTACCTTTCTTTTCTTTTTGTAATATTTTACTTATTTTTTTAGAGAGAGGGAGAAAGTGAGAGAGAAACATCAACATGTGGTTGCCCTTCCTGTGCCCCCAGCTGGGGACCTGGCCCAAAATCCAGGCATGTGCCCTGAGTGGGAATCGAACCCGTGACCCTTTGGTTCACAGGCCAGCGCTCAGCTCACTGACCTCACAGTGAGGTAGGTAGGAAGGTACTATTTCCATTCCCATTGTACAGATGCTGAAACTGAAGCAACTTATCGTGAACCTACCTGGGTAGTAAGTAGTAAAGGTTGAATTTACTTTGAAATCAAACACAGGCTGCTAAATGTAGCTGCCTCTAAAGGTAATTCCCGAGTGCAGGGGTCCATGAACATTGAGTCCCCTTCCCTCAGGTGTTCTGCTGCGTTGGTGTGCATAAACGAACACATTGGAAAACATGAGAGTGTTGTCTTAATTTCAATATCAGTAAGTATAGTATTTGTGTAAGTTATTTTAATTTACACTAAATTTAAAAAATTACGGAATCCTCATAAAGAACATAGCATTTCCAGTGGGCCTTGAATGATAAGCAAGATTTATTTCCTAAATTATAACCTATTTGAAACCTTTGACAGTAAGTTATGGAGGATAATATGAGTACCCATGAATGCAGTACCCATAGTCATAAGTACAGTGTATGTAACTCGATGAATTTCCGCCAAGTGGACACACCTGTGAAGCACATGCTATTAAAAAACAGACTGTTACAGGTACCCTAGAAGCTCCCTCCCCGATCACCTTCCCTGCACCCCTCTCCCCAGAGGTATCCTGACTAATGTTGTGTATGGTTCAGCTTCCCTCGTTCTTGAACTCTGTGTGAAGTGCAGACTGCGTCTGGCGTCCGGGCCTTGCGTGTGGGAGCCCCGCGGGAGTCGGCCAGGTGTTGGCGCGAGCGCCGTGCTGCGTGGCTCTGTGCGCTCCCGTGCAGACGACTCTGCGGTCCGTCCCTCTTCCGTAGTTCTTAGCTCGCCTCCTGGTGCACCGCGCGCACCGCACCACTTCCTGCAGCACCTGCCCTGCCCCTGAGCGCTGTGAGTCAGCCTGCTGCCGCCAGTCCTAATTGTGCCACCGCCGGGACCTGGGGTTCGTCTGTCTTCATCCCGTACATGTCTGCACTTCTCCTCTTCATCGGGGCGGACTCTGGACCTTCGTCATACTCCCTTGTCTCCCTGGCTCCCTCCGACCACTGGCTGGCCGCACTCCAGCTTCCTGCGCTCTGCCTGTGCCTTCCAGTCAAGCCTTCATCCCAGCAACCCGTCAGAGGAGCTCGGACATGGTCCCCACTGCCCCCTCACGGCCAGGTCCAGGGCAGCTGTCTTCATGTTGCTCAGCCTTTCCTGAAATACCCTGATGGCTGGCTTCTAGGAAGTCTGTCTCAGTTCCCCTGGCCTTTCTCAGTCTCCCTTGTTGGCTTCACCTCATCTCCCCACTTCAGTTGTTGGTGTGTGTTGCCGAGTTTCATCCTCAGACTTGGCAAACTCTGCCAGCGCCCACTACCTAGGTGGTCTCACTCCTGTGGCTTTAAATGCCATCTAGGTGCTGACCGCTCTCAAATTGTCATTCTCACCTATCCTCTCTCCTGCACAGAGGATCACGTATCTACTTGAGAGCTCCACCTGCATGTTTACATGTTATCTAAAAGAATTTTCTATCTCCCTCCCATCTTCATTCTTTTTACTGTCTTTATCTCAGACTGATCTGATAAACTGCTTAGGGTCAAGACCTTGGTTTGTTTGGTGGTTTTGTTTTTTCCTCCTCTGGTTCTATCTTACTCTTCATCTAATCAGTCAGGAAAATCTTGTAGCTCAAAATACATCCCAACTTGCCCACTCACCGCAGCCTTCACAGCTCCCACTGCAGGCCAGCATCCCCCACCCGGTTGTGGGCCATTGCAGGGGTCTCCCAGGTAGTCCCTGCCTACTGCTGTTCTCCCCCCCAGGTTCTTCTCCATGGCACCCCAAACGAAAACTTGAAAATGCAAGTCAAATCATTTTCTGATCAGAACCCTTCTGTGGCTTCCCAGAGCCAGCTGACAGCCATCTCTGAGTTCATCTTCTGCGCCTTCCCCCCTTGCCCGTTTTGCTCTCAGCACACTGATCTTCCTGACCTTGAACATGCCGCGTGGTCCCATCGCACTTCCGGGGCACCCCCTGGCTGGCTTCCTCTTTCCTTTGGGTGTTTTCAGATGTCCCTGGACCCAAGAGGCTTTACATATTACCTTCTGTGGACATTGTGGGGCCCTCCTGCCAGCATGCCCTGCTCTGCCTCCTCTCCTTTATTTTCTCTGACGGTGCTCCTACCCACCCACATCACTTCTGCTCAGGTGCCTCTTGTCCTTTGTCCTCCGCCAGAACCTGAGCTCCAGGGGAGCAGAAATGCTTGTTCACTGCCGTGCTCAGCGGACATCTGTTGAGTGTGGAACTGTTGTGGAACTGTCTGAAGAGGAGTCTGGTTCAGAAGCCTGAGCACTGCCTGGGCTTTGAATATTCACCTAAGCATTCTTGTGTGTGGTTTAAATACTTTGCTTCCCCAATCTGTGTATAATTTCTCCCACTGCTCGGTGTGTGCAGGGCTGTTTCGTGCCTGGCACTATGCTCAGAGCTGGGATACAACAGGGAGCAAGCCTGGCGTGGTTTTCTCTGGAGCTTCCATTCCACCAGGGAAATAGGTAGGAAGTAAGTGGAGAGGAAGGATCGTATTTCCGCAGACCCGAGGCGAGACGTGATTGAAGGATGTGAGTAGAGGTGCCCAAAACCAGTGAGTGTAGCAGGAGGGCTGTGCTGGGTACTAAGGTCAGGGAAGTCCTGCAAGCGGTGACTTTTGAGCAGAGAATGGAAGGAAGAGAAAGAACCAGCCTTGCCAAGAATTAGAGAAAGTGCTCCTAGGCTAAAGGAATTGCAGATGGCCCAGTGATAAGATAGAGCCTAAGGTGTTCCAGTGAGGTGCTGTTGGGGTGGGACACCTTGAGCCTGGAGAGGCAGCCAGTGGCTCTGGAGGACGCGGTGGGGACATTTGCTCCAGGTACTGTGCAAAGCTGTTGAAGGTTTAAGCAGGGGAGAGTGATTTGTGTTTTTGTTGTTTTAGAAAGATTTCCTGTGATTGCTGTGCAGAGAACAAACCACTTAGGGTTTTATTCTGTACTTAGATTTTTTTAAAAAGATTGTATTTATTATTTTTCAGAGAGAGGGGAGGGGAGAGAGGCAGAGAGGGAGAGAAACATCAATGTATGGTTGTCGTTTTCCTGCCTCCAGCTACGAACCTGGCTGGAGACCTAACTTGCAACCTGGTTATGTGCCCTGGCTGGGAATTGAACCAGTGACCTTTGGGCTTGCTGGCTGGTGCCTTAATTCACTGTGCCACCAGCCAGGGCTTTAGACAGATTTTTAAAATCTCTCTAGCCCCTGGCAACCACCATTTTGCTTTTTGTCTTTATGAATTCAAATAGTGTTGGTACCTCATATAAGTAAAATCTTTTTTTTTTTTTTTTGGCTTTTTGTGACCGGCTTCTTTCACACAGTATTGGGTTAGCCAAAAAGTAAGTTTGTTTTTTTCTGTAAGATAGCTCTAGTAGTGTGTAGCTTCATTTGAAATAATTTTGTCATCTGAAATAATTTTGTTACATTGTATCATGACAGTTGTCATATCAGTGTGCATTGAAAAAAAGTATCAAAGTTGGTGAATTTTTGTGTAGCTATTTTAACGAAGATGGGGAAAAAACATTTTCAGCATGTTACGCTTTATTATTTCAAGAAAGGTAAAATGCATGTGAAACGTAAAAAATGATTTGTGAGTCTGTAGAGAAGGTGCTGTGACTGATTGAACATGTCCGAAGCGGTCTGCAGAGCTTCTGGCTTTAGATTTCTCGCAGAACGATGCTCAATGGTCAGGTAGACTACTTGGAGTTGATGGCAGTCAAAGCGAGACATAAATTGAGGACAATCATTGCTATATTGTGTGGGAGATAGCGGACATACTCAAAATACCCAAGCCAATGAAGTTAATTGGTGAAAATGAAAAATAATATCTTTTACAAAAAAAGCTAAATGGACTTTGTGACTAACCCAATATGATGTCCTCACAGTTCACCATGTTATAGCATGTATCCAAATTTCCTTCCTTTTTAAGCCATTGTATGGCTAGACCACATGTTGTTTACCCATTGAGGGCCACCTGGGTGGCTTCCACCTCCTGGCTGTTGGGAGTTACGGGGCTGTGAGCACAGATGAACGAGTATCTGTTTGAGTTCCTGCTTTCAGTTTTTTGGGGGGTGTATATATCTAGGGTTGGAGTTACTGGATCATAAGATAATTCTATTTTTATTTTTTTAAAGATTTTCCTTTTAAAAAAAAAAAAGTATTTTATTCATTTTTTAGAGAGAAGGGCAGGGAGGAAGGAAGACAAGGAGAGAAACATCGATGTATGGTTGCCTTTCACCTGCCTCCAGCTACAGACTTGGCTGGAGACCTGGCTTGCAACCTGGTTATGTGCCCTGGCTGGAAATTGAACCAGTGATCTTTAGGTTCTCAGGCTAGTGCCTATCCACTGAGCCACCAGCAAGGGCTAAATAACATATTTTTAATGAAAATAAGTACCTTTTCCAGAACAAATTTAATGAGTGACAAATTTAATTGTTTTCGCTTTTTCAAATCTTTTTAACATCTGACTTTAGATAAGACAGCTCGGTTCTCATATTTTCTTGATGAAAGAAGTTGCTACATCACAGGTCATGGAGCTTCTGGCAAACCCCACCGGACAATTGTAAGAGAATGGGAGCAAAAAAGCAAATGTCTTAGTGTTATTGTAAAACAACCCTCTGAAAAGGTTGTGGAGACCCCCCCTAGGCCCCAAGACCGTTGGTTTTGTGGTAAGAGCATAGACACTAGAGCCAGATTGCCAGAGTTCAAATCTCAGCTCTGCCAGTTACTCATTAGGCTTAATACCTAACCTCCCTGAGCCTCAGTAAAATGGACATAGTGTGGATACCTACCTCAGTTACTATGAGGTAATGTATATATTTGTAAAGTTCTTAGAACATTGTTAGAAGATAGGTAAGTGCACCGTCAGTGTTTATTAAATGAATATGACCCAGTCCTTTCCTTCAAAGGGTTTAATCTAGTCAAGCAGATCAACAGCCAAACGGTTTCAGCCCATTGTGTAAATTCATTGATAGCTGTATGCACAGCAGGAACACAAAGAGGGGCTTCTGAACTTGGGGGTAAAGAATCAGGATGTTCTTGGTCATCTGAACCATAAAAGAAGCAAATTTTCTGCCATGTTTAAATGGCAGGTAGATTCTTAGTTCAGATGAGGTCCAGCCCTGTTAGCATTTGTCATGATTTAAGTTGCCGGTTTCCTTATTTATAATGGAAAGAGTGTGAGCAGCCTGCTGGCTTGGCCTCTTTGAAGCCTGTGAAGAGTCACCGGCCTTATCATAGTTGAGCTGTGTCCTCCGGCCCGGACAGCAGGTGGTTGGTGGGAGCTGATTGCCGGTTATGGGTTTTTTTATGAATCAAAATGCCAGGGAAACATTCTTTGATGCACCGGGATTTTGTGCCACATTTGCAGTCACTTCCTAACTCCAGGATGTTAGTATAAGGAAGAAGCTATAGATTATATTTGGGCCTTTATTGCTCTTGAAAATGGTAATAAAATTTGTCTTAGTATTAACTTTTGTTACTTTCTGCCATTGTTTTAGTGAATTAAATTGGATATATATTTTAAAGATTGTATTTATGAAAAAGAAAAGATTTTATTGATCATTTTCAGAGAGAGGGGAGGGGAGAGAGGCAGAGAGATAAAAAGACATCAATGTACGGTTGCCTTTTACCTGCCTCCAACTACGGACCTGGCTGGAGACCTGGCTTGTAACCTGGTTATGTGCCCTGGCTGGGAATCGAACCAATGACCTTTGGGTTTGCAGGCCGGCACCTTATCCACTGTGCCACCAGCCAGGGCTTAGATATTTTATTTTTATTTTTTATTTTATTTTAAATATTTTATTTTCAGAGAGAGAGGAAGGGAAGGAGAAAGGGAGGAAGAGAAACATCAGTGTATGGTTGCCTCCCACATACCCCCAACTGGGGACCTGGCCCACAACCCAGGCGTTGGCCCTGACTGGGATCAAACCTGTGACCCTTTGGTTCACAGGCCGGCACTCAGTCCACTGAGCCACACCAGCCACAGCTGGGTATTTATTTTTAATACCATCTATTTAAACTGGCCAACTTAGGTTGTTTTATTGAAAACACAAGTCTTTAGTGTGTTTAAGTGCAGTATGCTAATAATAAATTCACAGTTTCAGTCAAGAAAATGTGATAAACAGATAAGATGATTAAGGTAATTGAGGTGCAGTTTTTATTTGTTTGTGTGTGAAAATGTGTTTATTCTCCTTCCACATCTAATTTGGATATTGATTTGGGGTAGAACTTAGGATTTAAGATCATTTTTAAGATGCACTTTTTTTTTTTTAAGTGGATGATTTTTTAAAAAATATTTTATTTGCTTTTAGAGAGAAGGAAAGGGAGGGAGGGAGAGGGAGAGAGAAACATTGACCAGTTACCTCTCACACACCTGCAACCAGGGACCTGGCCCACAACCCAGGCATGTGCCCTGAGCAGGAATCGAACCAGCAACATGTTGGTTCACAGGCCAGCACTCAGTCTGCCGAGCCACACCGGTCAGGGCTAAGATGCACTTTTTAAGAAGTGAGGTGGTAACGTGCAAAAAGGGGTTCATTTTTCTCAAGGTGGATTTAGTTGTTCAGCTCTGGTATGGTTGTTGGTAATGTTGATGCTGTTCTTGAGCCGACTGGTGTCTCTGCTGTTTACTTATAGCATGCCCTTCCCCCGTAGATCCGACGGAGGCGCCTTGCTCGACTGGCTGGCGGACAGACCTCCCAACCGACCACCCCGCTCACCTCTCCCCAGAGGGAGAGCCCTCCCGGGCCTCCCATAGCAGCGTCAGCCCCGGGCCCCTCCCAGAGCCTTGGTCTCAATGTCCACAACATGACCCCAGCTACCTCCCCCATCGGTGCATCAGGTAAGCCATCTCTTCATACCAGGGGCGTGTTTATAATTCTGATGGTAGCTTTGTATTAAGTGTACACTTGTGACATTTCCACAACAGATTAAAGTAAATTGGATAGCAACTTTCTTTAAGTCCTGCAAAGCAGTAGTTTAAAATTTAAGATCATTACAGTGTGTTTTGTTAATGTCTACGAGGTCTGTCCAGAGGTACCCAGCCATGTAATGTGAAAAAATAGAGACATGTATTGAAGAAGATACAAAATACAGGAAGCCTGGTCATAGAACGACGACACTTCAGTCCCTTTCCAAGTAGGCTCCTTGGGACCTCGCACAGTTCTCCCAATCGCCATCAATGGCTGCCCTGTCGTACTTTCCTGAATCTCACCCACAGTCTGAAATCTCTTCCTTTCAAATGTGGCTTTAGTTTTGGGAAAAGCCAGTAGTCACAGGGCACCAAATCTGGCCTGTAGGAGGGCCGAGTCATCTGAGTGATTTCCTGTTTCACCAAAAAACTCTGCATGAGACATGATACATGAGCAGGCATGTTGTTGGGATGGAGCTGCCCATTGCCAGTTGCCTGTAGCTACAGCTTTCTGAATCATCCAAATAAATGGTGTTTGTGGAGGAATGTTCGAGTGTAATGTAAAATTTGATGCCTGTACGTTGCTCGGCTCACTCACTCAGTTTGAATGCAGTGGCCACACAGCAGACGCGCTCAGTCGGTGGTGTCTGCTGCCCCCGCTGATTAGTGCAGCGAGGCTGTCCTTGTTCACACATGCGCATTGTCCGCTCCCCACGGCTGCCCCGTGACATCGATGTTGCATAAACCGTCCTCGTATTAACAGAGGCTTGACTTTCTTCAGGCAGACTTCATATTCATTTTGATAGTGATCTGTTAAGATTGTTTTCCTTTCCATAACTTATCCTTTTGTCTGAACAGAGTCGGGTCTTTGGTTCTGCTGATTTGATAAGTTTGGTTGATGCTTTTCTTTTAAGATAAAACTATGTGAAAATGCAAGATTGAAATAATGGTCAAAGTCATAAGCCTGTAATTACAGATTTCTTTATTTTCTTTCTTTGTTGACGTGGAATTTTTTCTCTGAATTTTCAGGGTATGGAAGTTTACTTGATATGTTTTAGGAGTATCGCAGTAACAATTATTTAACTATCGTAAAGGTTTATAATTATCTGGGAGTATCTTTGTTGGGAAACAATGCCATTCACTTATACTGTATATTTGAAAATCTCTGTCCTTTCTCTAAATGAGCATTCTTAATCAAACATAATAATTATTACCATTAGAGTTGATGTAAGTACTTAAGATTCTAATTGTGAGAAAGCAGGTGCTGAGAGACCTATATTTGTCACCATTCCATCTAATAATTCATTGAATATGCAGGTTTTAGGTCTGCAGCCATTCAGTGCAGCCCTCCTTAGCCCCTCCTGAATAACCTGGCTTGACCTGGGCTAACCTGTCAATTAAAAATGTCTACAAGCCCTGGCTGGTGTGGCTCAATGAATAGGCACTGGCTTGCGAACCCAAAGGTCGCTGGTTTGATTCCCAGCCAGGGCAAATAACCAGGTTGCAAGACAGGTCTCCAGCCAGGTCCTTAGCTAGAGGCAGGTGAAAGGCAACCAACCATACATTGATGCTTCTCTCCTTTTCTTCCTCCCTCCCTGCCCTTCTCTCTGAAAATAATGAATAAAATCTTTAAAAAAAAAAAAAAGTATCTACAGAGTTTCTGTTGCTGTAACTCTTGTTAGACATCGGTGTAGTGCACTCCCCATGTAAATGTAAATGCTTATACATAATTCTGTTCATCATAAAAGTGAGAGAAGTTCTGGCCAAAACATCAGTTAGTGATAAGTGGTGCCTTTGCCTGAAATGTCCCCACTGTGCACTTTGGAGACATCGCACTGGTCATCAGCAGGGAAGGGTTCAGGGTCCCCGCTGCATTTTTATCTTTTCCTTAGAAACAGTGCTGCCTGGCTTGGCGTGGTCAGGCCACACCTGGAATGCTGGAGCTTGTCCAGGGTGACCTGGTGGGTGCGGAGTGTCCGTGTATCAGCAGAGGTTGGCGGGAGCCCCTGAGCTCTGTGTGCGCCTGGCAGCCTCTCCACCCCTGTCGCCTGGGCCCACCAGTGACATGCTCAGCGTCCCCTTCGTGCAATGAAGCAAAGCAGGGGAAAACCCAGAACCATGCTGTCTCATTTCAGATTCACGATCACAAACCCAAAGGAACCCTTCACAGGGGTGGGTGATTGTACCATATTTCCTGGTCTCCTCTCCCACTCAGCTAATTACTCTGCACCTTCCCCGGTTGGCCCCTCATTCTGCACGCACGCTCTTCGCTGGTGGTCTGCCTTCCTGACCGTGGAGCAAACACACAGCAGAAGGGACCTCCTGAAGCCCCCATCCTTGCATCCCCTACCTGCCTGGATATGTGGCCAGTCCTTGTTCCAATTGCACTGTCCTGCCCACCCTTGTCACAGGCCGCATCCTAAGCCCCAGCTACTGTCACCTGCTCAGAGCCATTGCCTGAGCTTTCCCATCTGTCCTGCTTCATCGGGTTTTCCAGCTCAAGTAGAAAACTTCCTTTTACGGTAGCCATTATACATCTTGGTCCTTCTCCCATCAGGGTATCTGCCACAGCAGTTTTTCTTGTCCCCTGAGACCCAAAAGCAGCCACAGACCACATGTAGATGAAGGAGCACGGCTGTGTTCCAATAAAACTTTATTTACAAAAACAGGTAGTGGGTCATATATGGCCCATGGACTAGCTTGCTGGCCCTGCCCTAGATCCATCCGCATAATAGAGCCTCACCAGATTTTCACCATCTCTCCTCGCCTCACCTGCCCTGCTGCTGCCAGGTCAGGGCACCGGCCCATCCAGCCTTCATTGCTGGCGTGGCCCCTTCACTGGTCTTGCCAGGCCCACCCTGGCTTCACGGCAGCGTGTCCTCGGGAGAGCCAGTAGGTCTCACGAAAGCGCAAGTCCAACACCATGTGACAGCAATGCCAGTTTTGACAGCAGGCTCATTAGGCTGCCCTCACACCAACAGAAAGACTTGGACAACTCTTAAGTGGTTAGTTCTTGGCAGTGCACCTCTGTGCTGTGAAATCCCAATTATGTACTCACACGGTCACCATCCTCACAATCGTGTTCTTGGCAGGTTGCATCAACAAACTTGCATCAATTTATGAAATAAACAAGTATAAACAGCACAAAACACAAAGCAGACCCCTCCTAAGGCAGGTCACGGCAGTCGTCTGTTCAGAACCCTCCCTGGGCTCCCCGCCTCACCCAGAACGCACGTCAGCGTCCTCACCACGCCGGGCCGCGTGTGAGCCGACCCTTGTGCGGTGCCTGCCTCCTCTCGCTGCTCCTCTTCCTCCTCTGCTTCTGCCGGGTCGGCTTCGCTGCTATTCCGGAACGTTGCAGGCAGGATCCCTGTACGTGCTGTTTCTGTGCCTGGAATGCTCATGCCCTGAAGTCGCAAGGCCTTCTTGTTTTACTGTTCATTCGGATGCCGGTCGCTTTCTCAGTTGCACCTTCCTTGGCTGCTCTGTCTAAAAGCACCGCCTGTGCCTGACACGGATACCTGCCCGTGAGCTCTGACTGCCAGTGAGGTAGCACGTCCGCTCGCTGCCTGTACATCCTGTTGTCTCTCCCTCAAATGCTAGAGAGTCAGCTCCATGGTCAGGGACCTGCGTTCGTCCCGTTCTCTGCTCTATCCTCAGTGCTTTGGACAGTGCCTGGCACTGATGGGCTCTGAGCAAAGGTCTGTCGCATTAATTCACTCATCACAAGAGGAAGTAACCGAAACTACACAAGCATATGTGGCCTTTAGGAATCTCAGAAGGATGTACGTCCTGGCTGGGTCGCTCAGTTGGTTAGAGCATCATCCCAGTACACCGAGGCTGCGGGTTTGATCCCCGGTCAGGGCACTTACAAGACTCAATCAATGCGTGCATTAAGTAAGTGAAACAACAAATGGATGTTTCGCTCTCTCTAAAAACCAATAAAAACATGAACAAAAAGGAAGCAGTTAAGTCTCTTTAAAGAAAAAAGGATTTGCTGGCTTTTCATTAAAAAAGATGATGGCTTCTGCTTGATTTCTGTGGTCTTCTATGGTAGATGGAGGCTGGTGAGTGGATGTATTACCCTCTGAATGTGAAGGACAGGTCTCTGTTACCTAAGGAAGAAGTTATGTAAACATCTACCAAACACTGGGTGGGCTGCTGCCCATGGTAAGGAGGCCCTGGGCCAGGAGTGATGTGGCAGTCCCCGCAGCTTCTCCGTTGACACGGCACTAACACGGGCTGGGAAGCGTGCTGTGTCCTGCCAGCTGCCTCTCCCATCTGCAGTCCGAGCGTTTTGTGGTGCCCTCCACTTCTCAACATATGTTTTTAAATGCATGTGATAAGCCATGGCTGGTGCGGCTCTGTGGATTGAGCACCGGCCAGCAAACCCAAGGGTCACTGGTTCGATTCCCAGCCAGGGCACATAACCAGGCTGAAAGTCAGGTCTCCAACCAGGTCCATAGCTGGAGGCAGGTGAAAGGCAACCATACATCGATGTTTCTCTCCCTCTCTGCCTCCCTCCCTCCCTTCTCCTCTCTAAATAATGAATAAAATCTTTAAAAAACAAATAAAAATAAATGCATATAATAAAACATGCAGGATTAGCAAGGAAACCAATTACATAGAAATAACAAGGATAGACGAAAGTAGGTTTGTAGTTGTTCACATGGACAATAATGCAATACTTAGTAATACAAGAATAAACTGTTTCATGTGCTCACAACTGTAAACTACTTTTGCTTCACCCTGTATAGTTATTTGAATGTTTTTAAAGATTGTGATATAATTTATGTGCTGCTTTATTAAATGCTTTAAATAGAAGCTCTAACAACTAATCAAATAGCTACTGTAGTTTCGACCCCTGCGTTCTGTCTCTCTGTGGTGAATAACTCTGCTCTGGGAGCAGAAATGAACATGTAGGAAGCCAAATGATACGTTTTCTCTGGGCTAGTTCTGGGGCCTGGGTTACAAGCAGAGTCTGTTTCCTCTGTCTGCTAGTCTTTAATGGACTTAATGATAATTTCACCTAACTTCTTCCTTAACATTGTGCTTGCAAATGGCCTATCCTGCGTCCATTCATGCATTTTCCTCGAACACTTGTTTAGTGCCTTCAATGGGCCAGGCAAGGGCAGAGCTAGGGGTGCAGAGACAGGCCGTGCTCATGTGGGGGCCGGCAGGAGGCAGTGGGCGTGTGCAGGGTTTTCCAGGCCAGAGCGTGTCCCTGACCCATGGGGGTGCCAGCTGTCCCTGCCCCAGGCTCACGGCGGTGGTAGATGGTTTGCGGGAGAATTTTCACACAGGTAATTATCTCATTGGAAACTTGGCATTCAGAGCAAAACATTATAATTACCTTTGAAAACAGGTAACATCAATAGCCCATGTACTTTCCCGGTACGACTGGTTATTCTCCCTCTAGATTTGCTTGGTATGTTTTATCTGTTTCACATTTTAGTTTATGTTGGTTGTTACCAGTGATCTACTGAACACTATAAATTCATGTGGCCTTCATTCAGTACATATTCATTTAAATCCTCCTGTGTGTTTATTAGGTTCTGCTCTAGGCCCTGTTGCTTATAGTCTAGTGAGAGAAAACAGATGGTTTGTTTAAAAATCCAAAATTGTTGAGGAAAAAACGAGAATTATGTTGGAGTAAGTACTACTGGGGGAGGAAGGTATTGCTATTTAAAATAAGATATTTCACTATAGGCCTTATTAAGAAGGTGCCCTGGCTGGTGACACTGTGGATTAGGTGCCGGCCTGCGAACCCAACAGTCGCTGGTTCGATTCCCAGCCAGAGCACATAACCAGGTTGCAAGCCAGGTCTCCAGCCAGACCCGTAGCTGGAGGCAGGTGAAAGGCAACCATATACAGATGTTTCTGTTTCTCTCCCTCTCTGCCTCTCTCCCTTCCTCTCTTTCTGGAAATAATAAATAAAATCTTAAAAAAAAAAAGAAAAGAAACTTTTTTTTTCCTCTATTCTCACCTGAAGACATTTCCATTGCTTTTAGAGAGAGGGGAAGGTAAAGAGAAAGGGAGGGAGAGTAGCATGGATGTGAGAGAAACATCGATTCCTGCATGTGCCCAGGCTGGGAATTGAGCCTGCACCCTTATGTTGTGCATAATGACGCTCCACCCAGCCAGGGCAAGAAGGTGACATTTTAGCAAAAGCCTGAATGAAGCAAGGGAGCAAACCTTTCAGGCAGCGGGGACCATGGATGCAGAAGTCCTGAGTGAAAAATGAGCTTGGTGGTGCTTGATGCGAGGACTGCCATGGACCATCCCCCTCAGCTTCCTTCTCCAGGTTGGGCAGGAAACATCGTGATCATGTAGTCGTGCGTTTATAGGCATTTCAACAGAATCCAGGTTGTTCTTTCATAGCAAATTGTCTTTGGCTAAGAATGCTGTCAGAAATGACAATAAAATTATAATCTCTGTCCTATCAGTTGATTGCTAACTCTCTGTTAAAATCCTTTTCTTCCTCTTCAGCAAAAGGCCCTATTGTTTCCACAGGTCACAGAGTTCACCAACAGCATCCTTCCCATATGATGCTGCAATTTTGAAGTGTGGAAACCTCCCCAGATCCCAGTTGTGTTCAGGGAACATTTATTAGATATGAAAGCTACTGAGATGTGGTGACCATTGGTAGGGAACTCAAAATCTAGTTATACACATATATTCTGTTTATAGTACAGGAAGTAGAGTATTGGTTACAGTTGTTTCTCCATTCTGAAGTTTTTAAGCAAGTGTCATTGTAATTCTGGAAGCATCAGTGGTCCCACAGGAATGACCCTGCGTGCGATTATTTGAGCTGAGGGGTTGGGGGTCAGCGTCCCTGAAGACTGGAGTAAGTTCACACCTGTTTTTTACCTAGGCCTCCGACGTACTGAAATAGGCCGGGTCAGGTACGAACAAAGGCTGATCTGTTCCTTCAACCCAGGGCTTGGCCCTTGCTGCTGGTTCCGTCCTTCGCTGGCCCGTGTTGGTGCTCCGCTCAGGCGTGAACTCGACCATTTATTAACACAGTAGGGCTGTGAAGGAGGCTGTGCAGGTTGTATTATTAGTAGTTTGTACGTGAAAAATATTAAGCAAAGGGCCTTGATCAAGGTCACCACTGGAACTCATGGGTTCAGGGTTCCAGTCCTAGATATTTTGTAAATTGAATATTTATTTTGGTTATTCCAAATGTTACGATACAATTACCTTTTAGATTTATAGATGAGTTACCAAGGTAATACAGTGAAATCTTCTTTACCCTTCACCCATTTTCCTCAAATGTTAGTATTCTGGTACATTTGTCAGAATAAAGAAATTAACTAAACGTGAGTCTCCTACTCACCTTTCGTCTGTGGCATTCCTCAGTCGTTCTGTGACTTTGTTACCTTGGCAGTTTTGAAGAGCATTTGGTAGAATATCCCTTAACTTGGCTTTGGCTGGTTTTTCTTGTGATTAGACTGGGGTTTGGGGGAAGCCTGTCGCACAGTGGCACGCCTTTCCCGTCACATCACTCCAGGCGCCCACTGTCCGCATGACATCGCTGGCAGGGTTCACCCTCCACGAGGCTAAGCTGGTGTTCGCTGGGTCTCCCCTGTGAAGTGCAAGTTTCCCTTTTCTGCACTGGGTGCTTCTGGACCCAGGTCCTAAGTTCAGTCACTGGAGCTGTAGCTTTACCTCCTGGAGTGGGGGTGTCTACATACATTATTCGGGATTCTTCTGTAAGGGACGTTTGTCCCTTCCTCCAGTTGTTTATTTAACCCTTCCTTATGTCAGTATGAACTCATGTATGTTTATTTTATACTTTGAGTTATAATCCAAGTAACTATATTATTTTTCATCATTTATTTTTCCAAATGATTCCAGCTTTGGCCCGTGGGGGCTTTCTCAGGCGGACTCGTCCATCTGGCTGAGCGCACGTGCTTTTGTTCTCCGGAGCCTGTTCTCCGGGCGCCGGGACGGGCTGCAGGCTCGCCTCGCACTCCCGCCTGGCCCTGGAACCAGCCTGTCTCCCAGGGGCAGCCGCTGTCTCTGAGCAGCAGTCACGGTCCTTTGACTCCAGATGTACGATTCTTTGTACAACTCCCCGTTTTGACTCTAAGGAAAGGAGTGTTCTGTCTCATAAATATGAAGATGGAATCAGTGTTCTCATTTCAGTGGTTGGTTTTATTACCCCAATATTTCAGATGTCTTTCTTGACAGGTTTGAGGTTTCATTTTATTTGTGTTTACTCACAAGAACCAAGTGCTTTATGAGGAAATTAGCTGCTGGCCAAGTATGTTGGTCTGTTAGGTTCATTGTAAGTAGCATTGAGGAGTGAGGTTTGGTATTACCCAAATAAAATAAAAGGATGGTTTATATTTTCCAGGAATATTCACCCTTTAGCTTAGTTAACTGTCAAGGGCTTTAGAACCTTGATTAATAGAATGAATGATTCCTTTTATAACTATCTTTTTAAAGTTTTGGTAGTTTTAGAATGTATAAAACAAGCCCTGGCTGGTAGCACAGTGGTTAAGGCGCCGGCCTGCGAACCCAAATGTCGCAGGTTCGATTCCCCAGCCAGGGCACATAACCAGGTTGCAAACCGGGTCTCCAGTCAGGTCTGTGGCTGGAGGCAGATGAAACGCAACCATACATTGATTTCTCTTTCCCTCTCCAGCTCTGTCCCTTCCCCTCCTTCTAAAAATAATGAAATAAAAAAAGAAATTAAAACAAAACAAAAAAAAAACCCATAGCTTTGGTTGAAATAGCAGTGATCAAAAAACTGTTCAGCAGTTTGGGGTAGAGAAAATAGCATTTGGGTTTTATTCTTTGTTTCTAACTTTCATCAGGCCTTAAGATCCATAGATTTGTAAACCTCAGCATTCTGATCTGTAAAAGAAGCAGCTTGGAGGAGGTATTTAAAGTCACCCTCTTGCCTCCTCCTTTTTAAAAGAGCTTTATCAAGGACTGTAAGACCCTCTTTTGCCATTCCTGGCCTTTGGATACTAAAATCGAGCCAGGCTGTGCGTTGTGGGCGTCCCCATGTGCGCGGGCAGGCGAGTGCTGTACGAGAGCCAGTGTGACAGCCGAACAGCAGACCCTTGGTCCGGTTGCCACCCGAAAGGGATCTCCTTCAGGAAATACTTCAGTGCTAGAAGGAAAATCATACGGAAACAAAATCCTTATTTAAAAAAAAAAAACCTCTGGCCTTCCCACACAGCTTGCACCGTGTACCTCTACCAGGCTCTCACTAGTCACGGAAGTTTGGAAAGCGGCCGTCCTGAGAGTTACAGTTCAGGTTTTATGAAGCAGACATGCTATCGCCATTCTTCGTTACACAAGCCTCGCTTTCAAAAATTTGTTTTTAACTTGATATGTAGAGATTTTACTCATCTTCTAAAAGAGGATCAGAGTTTTGTCCGCGGTTCAAGTCTTTAATGTCTGGTTTTATGGACATGAAAAGGGAGGGGCTCTGTATTCCTTAAAAATTGGCTTCCTGACAGGGATTTCTCAAGCTAGGGACCGAGAGGGTGAGACAAAAGCGGGTTGAGAACAAAGTGATATTTCATACAAGTGCTTCGATTTGTTTGTACTCATTTAATTTATGTCAATTCTAAATAAAGTTAGCGAGACCATCTGCTCTTGAGTTTCAGAAAGGAGTTGGGTCACATGGTTGTCAGAGTGAAGAACACTCGTATACATACTTCATTCTAGGGAGAATTGCCCCACTTGCCCCAGAGTGTGAGGATCACATGGAGGGGTCGGGAAAAGAATTCAGGTGACAACCGTGAAGTGTGAAAAAATATTATAAACACAGTATATTAGGTTATATGGAGCACTGACACTATATTACTATAGATTATTTTACATGTAGAATAGTTATTGTATGACATGTTAAAAGTACAGTTTTTCAAGCAATTTAATTATCAGTTTAATTTAATTTTATTATTTTTTGAAACTTTTTGAAAAAGATTTTATTCATTTTTTAAGAGAGAGGGGAAGGGAGGGAGGAAGAAAGGGAGAGAAACATCAATGTATGGTTGCCTTTCACCTGCCTCCAGCTGGGGACCTGGCTGGAGACCCGACTTACAACCTGGTTATGTGCCCTGGCTGGGAATCGAACCAGCAACACTAGGGTTTGCAGGCCAGTGCTCAGTCCACTGAACCAACCAGCCAGAGCTCAGTTTAATTTTAGAACTGATTTTATCAGGGAGACATTTGTAAACTGTTTAATTGCTATCCTGTAAAAATTGTTGAATCTTATTATTGATTAATTTTAATTAAAAAATTGTCAGACCCTTTATTGTGATAGGTAAACTAACATTCTCCTAGGGACATTATCGGTACTCTATTATCTAATCCTTCAATGAATATTTATTGAAAACTTACTTTGCGTTGCACTTCTTGAATTAAAATTGTCATCCACAAGCTTCTTTCAGAATTCTTGCTACAATAGCTTTCCTTGTGTCTACTTAGAAATACTGAAAATTTAGTTTCCTTTTTTTCCCATAAGGACTGCAGAAGTTCTAATAAACTCATACGTGTTAAAACCTGCTATCAGGAATGGATAAGTGCTTTGTATTGCTCTTCAAAGAGGAGACCTTGGAGGGTGGCAAGCTTACTCCCTTGGAATGCTGGGATGGTTAAAATGTTACCCTCTTGGGAGTTTCAGCTACAACTGATAACTCAAGTTGTTTTGTTTCTGTTTTTTAAGAAGTACATGTCTCATTTTATTTTCAGCAACATAGGTATATGTTTTTAAAAGCACTTTTAAATGTCTGGATACTCATGCAGTTAAAGTAATTTGTTAAATCTATGAAAAGCTTTGTTGTAAAGACATCCCGAGAACCCGGTGCCCGTGTCCCAGCTGCGCTGGAAACCCGCTGAGGGCAAGGGCAGTGCCAGGTCCTCGTTCCCCCTGGCTCTGGTGCGTACGACGTGCACTCGGACATAGACGGATCTGTGCGTGTGACATAGCTTACATGGGTCTATTTGCGTGTTCTCAATACTTTATTATGAAATTTGTAACCATACAGCACAGTTGAAAAAGCTTTGCAGTGAATACCTGTGTCTACCATCTATGTATCTACATTCTACCATTGCTGTTTCAGTGTATGTGCTTCATCATGCATCTCTGTATGCATTCGTTCATGTATCTTATTTTTGGTGCACTTCAGGGGTGTGTCTGGCCTGTTATGGAAGCTGATCTGCTTTCTAAGATCAGAGTTTAAAGTGATGAAAGAGAAGGTGATGCGGAATCAGTTTGAGATACCAGAGTTCTGTTATTGACCCCATGTGACATATATTGCTAATTTATGATTTCTTGCCAGCGTTCCTATGATTTCATATTTTGCAGTTAGTGTAATCTTTTGCCGGAAATGGTTGAGCTGCTGACTGTCACAGTGGGGTGAACACCAGTCCTGTGTATTTACAAGTGACTGCACGTTCTCACAGGAGACCCCTATCTTGTCTTTCCTGCTCAGGAGTAGCCCATCGGAGCCAGAGCAGCGAAGGAGTCAGTTCCCTCAGCAGTTCGCCCTCCAATAGCCTTGAAACGCAGTCCCAGTCCCTCTCGCGCTCCCAGAGCATGGACATCGATGGCGTCTCGTGTGAGAAAAGGTAAAGTGGGCCGACTTTCCAATAACCTGTTTTATTCACGGAAAGGGAAAGATCTGTTCCCTTTGGTCTCTAGTCCATCAGTCTTCAAGGCAAGCCCAGAGACCCATGCCAGTCCATAGCAAAGTGCAGCTAAACTTATAAATTTAAAGGTCTTTTTGTATTAACTTGAAAGTGTCCTTTATACCTTTTTATGTTTTTGCCGTTGAAATGTCTTTTGTGAAATAATGGGGTAGGTGGAAAACATGTCTTCAGTTTTTTAAAGCCTTTACGAGCACACAGTTGGCATCATCTGTTGGTTCCTAAATATGTCTTCAAAGTTTCACTGACCGGTGAAAACTTACAATGTGGAAGGGTACAGACAAGTGAGCCCAATACCCCAAGAGCTCCGTAAGGATCAGGGTGTCCTAGAGCAGAGCCTGTGCTGACGGTGTGCCGTGAGCAGGGGATAGAGTGGCAGGGGTGCTGCACCCTTTGTTCCTTGGGCAAGCCAGACCCCACCCCCCATTCGACCCATCACCTCTGCCCACAGGCTACCTCTCTGCTTATGTCAGTGGGCCAGAAAAACACTGTTTTCTCTGTGTGCTATGATGCGAAAAAGGTTGAGAAGTTCTGGAATAGGGCTTCAGTTCTTGGTGAGGTTGGGGTGAGGAACCAGATCAGAGATCACACATATTAGGCAAGAATTCAGGAAGGAAAGGACTACACTCTCAAAGGGAAAATCAAGTAGGAAAAGGTACCTAGTAGAGGAAAAACAATTGTGGTTTTTTTTTCTTTTTAAAGATTTCATTTCTTGTTTTTAGAGAGATGGGAAGGGAGAGAGAAAGAAAGGGAGAGAAGCATCAGTGTATGGTTGCCTTTCACCTGCCTCCAGCTACGAACCTGGCTGGAGACCTGGCTTGCAACCTGGTTGTGAATTAAACCAGCCATCTTTGGGTTTGCAGCCCGGGGCCAATCCACTGAGCCACCAACCAGGACCCACAATTGTGTTCTTACTACCTTTGCTTGGATTGCATGTAATTTTTTAAAAAATCAAGTCAACTCTGATTTCATGGCTAATAGGTAACTTTCATATGAATTTAGCACCTAGGTTTACACTATTGGTTCAGTCTGAAAAACCTCAAACTAAGAATTGTTATGTATAGTGAACCCAGGCATCTAGCAGAAGAAAACGTAAAGCATTATGTATTCAGAAAATGTCTTCAGAAAAATTTTCAAGAAATATGATTTCATGATCAAAATCCACAAAATTCAGTAGAAAAAAGCTACCGTGACTAACAACCAATAGAATTAGTAACAATAGAATTATTTCACCTAGCAATTTAAAGATTTCGGCATTATCAGATACAGAATACAAAATATGTTTATTTAAATACATTAAAACAAAATTGAAAACATAAGGGGCTAGTGACTATAAAAACAACCAAGCACATTTGGAAAAAATTATAATTTCTAGAAATGAAAAGATAATTTAAATTGAAAAGAGTAAAAATGAGGATTAGACATAGCTAGAGAGAATTAACAGATAGAATGATAGAGCTGAAGAAACTATCTAGAATACACAAAGAAAAAAAGATGAAAAATATGAAAGACAGATACAGAAGATACAGATTCAAAATATATTTAATAGAAATATCAAAAGTAGAAAATAGACTTGAAGAAATTTCTCACCCTTCTCCTCATTCTACATTTTTCCTCTTCTTATTTGGAAGCCATTAGCAAAAAGATAAATGACTGAAAAAAATTTTTTTTTCTAAGAAGTGCTTTTTATTCAGAACCTCAGTTATTTCCCCCTGAAGAGGGTGCACAGTTCCCAGAAGTACTGCAATACCTGGTCGATGTGTGGATTGGACGGAGCAAGCTCCTTATTCCATCTCCCAGCTCCAAAAATCCGTTTACTATAATGTCCTCAGAAAGGGGATGTATCAGATACTGAATTGATAAGAACAGACACTGCACATGATCTTAGTCTTCAGAAGGCTAAGAAGCGATTGAAATTTTTTCTGGAATTGGCAAATGATAGGCATCTTCAGATCCTGGAAGTCCAATAACTCACAAATAGGTTAAACGAAAAGAAATTCATATCTAGACATCATTTAGTAAAATCGCAAAATACCAAAGACATAATCCTTTAAAGCAGTCAGAGAGGAAGGAGATTATCTACAAAAGCACCACAGTTAGACGTCTCAGTGATGGGAGCCGGAGGAGGGTGGAGTAAATGCATGAAATGCTGAAAGAAACTGTCAGCTGGGAACTGTGTACCCTTGTAGAACTGTCTTTCAAGAGCCAGGGCGAAGTAAAGACATTCATAGATTTGAAAAAGAACCAGGCAAACAAACAAAACCTCATAGCCTGCTGTTAAAACACCCCCAAGTTATTAACAGATGTAGTTAAGAAGGAAATTGATCTCAGGACTCATGTCTGAGATTCAAGAAGGAAGAATGAAGAAAATAATAAACATTTGGTAAAATCTAAACAAACACTGATGGTATAAAGCAATAGTAACTGTAGAAAATAATAAGGGGGAGGGGGTTAAAAATCAGATCAATCTAAAACGCTGGATAGCAATAGCAGGTAAGCCAGAAAGGGGGGTGGAGGCAGGCAGTGCGTAATTCAAGCAAGAGCTAAGGCCCTTGTATACTCGAGAAAAGGGTAAAGATGCAGGTCAGTTTTTATGTTTTGAGTTAAGAATACTTGATAAAATTCTAAGGGGAGCCACTGAAAAATGGAAATAGAGTATCTCTTCCAAACTAGTAAAAGGATAATATGAAGTGAGATGAGGGGGTGGGAGGGTGGAGTTAAGTCAATTCAAAGAAAGGGAAGAAAGACACACACACACACACACACACACACACACACACACACAGACAAATAGCACAATATAAGATGGTAAAAAGAAATGAAAATATATCAGTAATTACAGTCAATCATTATAGAAAGAGTACCTGAAACATTAAGTTAGAGAAAGGTTAAAAAGAAAGGAAAGGGAAAAGATGTACCAGACAAGTACTAAACAAAATAAACTTGAGGTAAGCATATTAATAAATTAGACTTTAAGCCACAAAGTATTACTAGAGGTAAGCATTATATAAGGATAAGTGTTTAGTTTACCTAGGATTATGACAGTTTCCAAAGGATATATGTACTTAGTAATATAACAGCAAGATGTAATAAAGCAAATATTGATAGAACTTGAAGAAACTGGGGCAGTTGTAAAGGAGATTCTTTTTTTTTTTTTAATTTTATTGTTGTATTACATCCATCCCTTTTTGCTCCCCTCTGTCCCCCTCCCCACCCACCCATTCCCCCCAAAGTCAATCCCACCTGTTGTCCATGTCCATGGTTCCTTTATACTAGGTTCTTTGTTTTGTTTGTTTTTTTTTAATTTTATTTGTTATTTTTAGAGAGAGGGAAGGGAGAGAGGCAGAGAGAGAGAGAGAGATTAATCAATGCATGGTTGCCTTTCACCTGCCTCCAGCCACAGACCTGGCTGGAGACCAACTTGCAACCTGGTTATGTGCCCTGGCTGGGGAGTCGAACCAGTGACCTTTGGGTTCGCAGGCCAGAGCCTTATTCACTGTGCCACCAGCCAGGGCTTAAAGGAGATTCTTAACGTGTGTCTTTCATTTATCACTAGATCAAAAAGAGTAAATATCAGCCCTGGCTGGTAGCGCAGTGGATTATGTGCTGGCCGGCAAACCCAAAGGCCGCTGGTTCAATTCCCAGCCAGGGCACATAACCAGGTTACAAGCCGGGTCTCCAGCCAGGTCCATGGCTGGAGGCAGGTGAAAGGCAACCATACATTAATAATAAAAAAAAAGGGTAAATATCAGTAAGCATATGACCATATGAAACAACACTGCTAACAAGCTTGATCTCATTGAAAGGTACAGAGCTCTGCACTCTTCAGTTGGAGAATTCACTGACCAAAAACCTTTGAGGAGTCAGAATCATACAAGCCATGTTTATACATTAATACAGTAGGTTTGATAATTAACATAGGGAAAAAAGCTTAAAAAAAACCTCTCAGACATTTGGAAATTTCAGAAACAAAGCATGCTTCTACATACAGCTCAAAGGAAAAAATCATAATGAACATTTGAAAGTATATAGCTCTGAACAGTAACAAATACAAATCACGATCTGTTGCATGTTGCAGTTGCCTGTTGCAGTTGAAGTGGTCTTTAGAAGAAAATTTAAAGCTATACTATATTAAAAGGGAAAAAAGAATGCAAATAGATACAGGGATGAAAACCCTTTTGTGGGCACATTCTTCCCTTGGCAATGTACTAGCTGATGTGATATTTTTGCCCATCTGCAGTTCTCATTGTGCTCACCCCATTTCAGATGGGAAGCCCTACACTTTTCTTCTTTAATTTTCCATAGCATTTATTAGACCACATGCTTTGCTTACTTATTATATTTATTGTTTTTTATTTTTTGTATCTCTAGCTAGAATGTAAGCTCCATGATGTAGTGATTATTTTTTTCTTGTCTTTGTTCACTGACATCTCAGACCCTTAGCATAAGACCTACGCAGAATGAACAGCCTGTAACGTTTATCATTGAAAGGGGGAAGTCCATGAAAAATGTAAATATGCAAATGCAAATAAATTTGAAAAAGTGGATGAAAATCAAATTCCTAGAAAAGCCTAGTTCTCCCAAAATTGACTCAAGAAGAGAGAACCTGAACAATCAAAAACCACGAAATAAATTGAATCAGTATTTAAAAATTTTCCAACCAAAGCACCTTTCTCATATGATTTTATAGGTAATTCCACCATTCCAGTTTTACTCAAAATTTTCCAGATAATTTTTAAAATATGGGGAACATGTACCAATTCAATTTGTGAGGCCAGTATGAAATATGACTATAATATCAAAACCAGACAAGAATAATGTAGGTGAAGAAAATTAGTTACCTGGTGATTGTACTCATGGACACATTTGCAAAATCTTAAGATATTGACAAATTGAATTCTGCAACACATTAAAAACAGACAAAACATCTGTAGAACTAGATACCAGAATAGTGGTTACTGTGGCCTAGCACACTAGTAATTGGAAGGGTAATAGAGGGTCTGATAATATATTTCTGGGGTCTGATAATGTTATATTTCTTGATCTGGGTACTAACTGCATTCGTACGTTTCCTTTGTGTAACTATTCAGCTAAATGCATGACCGTACACATTTTTGTATTTTAATTAAAAGTGTATTTAAAAATAATGTAATGTGATATAACGTGATATGATATAATACAATATAATATGAATAACTTCGGTTTATCTCAGGGATGCTTTAACATTAGAAAATCTATAAATATTATTCACCATATTGTGAAAGAGAAAAGCCATATCTTGATGTTGTAAATTTTGCTAACATTTCAACATCAATTGATGATAAAAAATCTTAACAAATGGAACCAAAATGTGTGACCTGAAACCGACAGTATGACAGTAACAGGGTTAACCAAATGTTCTGTATGCTCCCCTGCATTTCCAGTTTCCTTGGCAGTTAGGTTGGGGTTAAGTGACTAGTTCTGTCCCATAGACTGTGAGTGGAAGTGGCGTGTGTCCCGTTTAGGCAAAGGCACTTGAGCCGATGTTCCTCCTTCGTCCCTCTCTTCTCTTGCTCCAGTGACCTGGGAGGCTGCGTATTGCAGATGGCATAGATTAAAGATGGAGTAAGGATGCTTCACTCTCACCAGACGTGGCGTAAGCAAGAAATGCACCCTTATAGTGTTAAGCCTCTAAGATTCCAGAGTGTATGTGTTACCACAGCATAGCCTGTCTTACTCTGACTCAGATAAAGGGCGTCTACCAAAAACGATAGCGACTCTCCTATTCAGTGGTGAGAAATTACAAACTATAGAATCAGGAATACGAGCAAGTGTGACTACTATTTCCACTGCTCTTCACCACAGGGACCCTGCTCCGTGCAGTAAACAAGTAAGGGTTGGCAGAGACAAAACAAACACGTTATTCAGAGGTAAAAATGATTGTCTACCTAGTAAGCCCTAGTGTAAATTTTAAAATTGCTTAAAATAGGTCTACTTCTATCAAATTAGTTAAATTACTGTGTACTAGCAACAAAATTAGAAAACTTAATTTTTAAAAAGGTACCATTCATAATTTCATTTAAAAATAGATGGTACATAGTTGTAAATTCAGCTTATGAAATGAAAGGCTTAGAGAGAAAATTATAAAGTTTATCAAAAGACCTCAAAGAAAGTCTGAACTCTTGGAGAGGGATACCCTGGATAGGTTCAGTAACATAGTGATGTCATTTCTCCCCACTTTGACCTCTGGAGTCAGTAAAATTCTAGTCAGAATCCCAGTAGAATTTTAAAGGACCTGGCAGGCCGATTCTCCATTATATGTGCAAAAGCGATGGGCCAGGACTGGCCTGAAGTAGAACCAGGGGGAGGCACTGACCTGTCAGGTATCAAGAGTTCGTGTGAAGTTTTGTAAGACAGAGTGGTGTTGGCTCAGGGGCAGACTGTCCGATGGAATGGAAGGAAGTGTCCGGAAGTAGACCCGCACGTGCAAGGCCTGTCCTGAAAGTACCGAGCCAACGTGTTGCTATAATTAAAACAGTTGCACTTGATGCTTTCAGGACAGACCTTGTATATGAAAATTGAACATAGGAATAGGTAATTTCATATCTGTAAAAGTGATGGTCTTGTCAGTAAATGGTGCTGGAACAGTTGTTTATTTAATGTGGGGGAAATACTATAACAGGATTTCATAATCAGGCTCTGAATGATTGTATATCATTTAACCTAGTATGTATAGAAGATGTGCTCCAATTATTTTCTGAAAGTGAGGCTAAGAAAATGACAACTTGGGAAAAATAAGATTATAACAAAATATATCTTAATAGATGAAGAACTCTTAAGATTAATAGGAAAAAAAAAAAGATGAACCTTTATTATTTTGCTTTCCTGACCGATTTTAATTGATATTTTAAACTGCGTCAATCAGCATTTAAGGCATTGGATGGACTTATAAAAGGTAAAAGACTTATTTGTCTTTTGTCCTTCAAGCATGTCCCAGGTGGATGTGGATTCAGGCATTGAAAATATGGAAGTTGATGAAAGTGATCGAAGAGAGAAAAGGAGCCTCAGCGATAAGGTTGGTCAGAGAGGAAGCCCTTGCTTCTGTCTTTGGTGCAAGGCATGCAAGTAACCACTCTTCCTGTCCGTGGGTGTGGAAAGTGGGTCGTCTGGTGTGCCATTATTAATGGAAGTGTGACTCAGTCCATGTTTTTGTTGATGTTTTTAAAATTTTTTATTTTATTTATTGTAGAGAGAGGGGAAGGGAGGGAGAAAGAGGGAGAGAAATGTCAACGGGTGGTTGCCTCTTGCTCACCCGTAACTGGGGACCTGGCCCATAGCCCGGGCATGTGCCCTTACGGGGAATTGAACCAGTGACTCTTCGGTTTGAAGGTCAGCACTCAGTCCCCTGAGCCACACCAGCCAGGGCTAAGTCCACGTTTTTATCAGTAAATTTGATTCATAATAGGAAGGCATTTAGAGCTTATTCGGATTTTTTTCTGTTGGCTGGCTTAAGTGAGAAGGTCATCACCCCATCTCTGGTACTGTTCTGAGGAAACTACTGGGCCTGGAAGCAAGAATACAGTATGTGGGATCCAGGAACAAGTAGAAAGAAGCTTTTGAACACATGAGCTCTTCATATATTGTGATCATCTGAGCTTCATTCCTGTGTTTGGGGGAAAGGGCTGTTGGGTTTTGGGGGAGGTCGGTTTTCCTAGGTGTGGAGTGGAACAGGCATAGGTAGTCAGCTCACTCTGCTCCGGGAGTCGGTGTTCCGCAGCAGGTACTGACGCTCGTGAGACGCTGGCCGGTAAGCCATGCGATGCTCTTTGCTGTTGCTAAAGAGTTGTAACTGTGGAGGCATAGTGACAAGGTTATTTTCCCCAAATCAGTGGGTGAATAGTTCTGTGCATTTCTGAAATGAGTTAAGTCAGAATTAAGCATTTCTTTTGAAGTCTAACCCCACATCTTCTCCCTCACAAGGAGCCTGCATCGGGTTCAGAAGTGTCTGAAGAGCAGGCCTTGCAGCTGGTCTGTAAGATCTTCCGGGTCTCCTGGAAGGACCGGGACAGAGATGTCATCTTTCTTTCTTCTCTTTCTGCACAATTTAAGCAGAACCCAAAAGAAGGTAGGAATCTCGCCCGGCTGTCTTACTCCGGAGCGCTACACTGTAGAGAAACGGGAATGCAAGATCGTTTGTCCTTCCCTGCCACCCACAGCCCCTCTTTCCTGCTCTGGAGTTGTAGTTTTGATTACAGGGACGCTTCTTGATGAGGATGCTGATGTATGGCCACTCTTTGCGGGTCTTACTGATACATTCATTTTTTTTTTTAAAGATTTTATTTATTTTATTTTATTTTAGAGAGAGGGGAAGGGAGAGAGGCAGAGAGGGAGAGAGACATCAATGTGTGGTTGCCTTTCACCTGCCTCCAGCTACAGACCTGGCTGGAGATCTGGCTTGCAACCTGGTTATGTGCCCTGGCTGGGAGTTGAACCAGCAACCTTTGGGTTCCCAGGCCAGTGCCTTATCCACTGTGCTACCAGCCAGGGCCTACATTCATTTTTCACTTTTTAAGCCTAAAAGAAAACTGTGTAAATAAGTTAGTGGTGTTCACTATCTCAGAGTTGATGTTTTTTTCTTTGTAAGGAGAAGAGGCTTAGAGCATTAGCCTCCTATCAAGTAGTGGCATCCTGGGCAGTGTCCAGGGACCCTGCGAGCAGGCTCTGTGTGACCTGCACCTGCTGGAGGTGCCTGCCAGGTCCCGTGGGACTGAGGCTTGATTCAGCTCCCGAGCAAGACAGGACATACTGAGATTTCATGGCATTTGCAGGATTCCATTTGAAGGAGCTACATGAAAGCCACACGTAACAACCAAGTGGTAAAATGCTCACGTACCGGCATGTAGGGCCCATCGCTGTTCCTCACAGCGGTCGTGTGGGACGCAGGGCGGGGAGGTGCACCATGATGCTCCCTCTACTTGTCACCGCACTGTAACCTCTGCTGGCAGCTGCCTTTGTCCGGCGGCTCGCTGGTGTCTTCCCCACACCTAGGAGGCACCTCGCACTTCATATCCCTCGCGAGACGAATTTTAAGTCAGTGAGTGGGTGTTAGGGGGATTCTGTTCCCCTCCTGCACTGCCTGTCTTCCCTGGCAAACAAAGTGTCTGCCGCACCCCTGCCCCGTGGTTAGTTTACTTCTGTGTCACTGGGATCTTAACTCTGGTTGCAGCGATGGGCTTGGCAACCCCGTGTCTCAGAACCCTGCCACTTGCTGTTATTACTGTAAACCTAAGATTCTCAAGTGTCTCTTGTGCACATGGATGTGGTAATTTTTAATAACCAAGTTAGTAAGATTTACATGGGTTAGAATTTTTTTTTTTAATTCATCATTTTTAGAGAGAAGGGCAGGGAGGGAAGACGAAAGGGAGAGAAGCATCAGTGTATGGTTGCCTTTCACCTGCCTCCAGCTACAGACCTGGCTGGAGACCTGGCTTGCAACCTGGGTATGTGCCCTGGCTGGGAATCGAACCAGCGACCTGCGGGTTCGCAGCTGGCATCCATCCACTGCGCCACCAGCCAGGGCTTGAACTTTTATTTCCATAGTGATCTTTTTTTTTTTTTTTTCCTTTTTTTTTTTTTTTTTTTTTTTTATTGTTGTTGTATTACATCCATCCCCTTTTTGCTCCCCTCTGTCCCCCCACCCACCCACCCATTCCCCCCACATAGTGATCTTTATGAAGTGTATTTAAAGACCTGTAGTAAGGCAATTGGGCGGTGCAGAGAGTAAGAAGGGAGCTCAGCAGTAGGACCTGCTCTGGAAAGCCAGATGGTGACCAGAAATTAGACCCTCACCCAGTACTTTGAACTTTGCACTTGATAATTTTACTCTACATAAGACATACATAGGGGAAGGAATATTAACCCAATTACACTTTTAGTGTGATAAACTAACCTCTGTGATTGAGAGTAACTTTTTTACAGTTAACGTGTATCGGCAGTGCCTCATGGACTGCACTCCAGTTTTTTAAATTAAATTTTGTACGGTGGAATAATTCTAGAATTCCAGAAAATTTGCAGAGGTAGTACGGGGAGTTTCTGTACACACTCCACCGTTTCCCTTAACGTTAAGTTTGTCCACAACCGCAGTAGGTTTACACACTAAGATAGTACCGTTAACTGCACTCCAGGCCTTATTGGAGTTTCTCCAGGTTTTCCACTGATGTCCCTTTGCTGTTCCAGGATCCAGTCCAAGTGGGAGCACCACACCAAACCCCTCTGCTTCTATTCGGCTTCTTCAAGGACTGTGCATGTGAAGAACCATGTGTAACTTCTTTTTTCGTTCTTCCTTCCCAACAGTGTTCTCTGATATTAAGGACTTGATTGGCCAGATTTTAATGGAAGTGCTCATGATGTCCACTCAGACTAGAGATGAAAACCCATTTGCCAGTCTGACAGCCACGTCACAGCCAATTGCAGCGGCAGCTCGGTCACCAGACAGAAATCTCACACTGAATACAGGCTCCAACCCAGGAACAAGTCCCATGTTCTGCACAGTGGGTTCCTTCGGTGCCAGCTCTTTGTCCAGGTCAGTGTGTTCTTTTTGCACATCCGATGGGTAGTGAAACATTAGTGTGTAAGAGAGGCGGACGCCCCTCAAGGGCCATGTCATGCAGGTTGCAGCCTGTGTCACATTTTGGGGGATGGACTTGTCACCCCAGGAGGCATCGTCTTTCCAGACCGGTCTCTGGCTTTCTGTGGTTCGGCTCATGGTGAATGAAGGTTTAGAGGCCAATGGCTGTATGTATATTGTACATTATTTTTTGGCGAGAGGGCTTTAAGATATTTTAAATACAGCCTCTAGCTCTGTCAGCAGTTAGGTTACAGCTGTTCAGGAGGCTGAAAGACGAGTGTGCTGGGATGCTTGCAAGAGATGAAGTGTGAATTACTGTCCTTTAAAAGCTTGATGTTTTCCATTCTGGTTATTTATCTCAAGTGTTTCTTCAATTTTCTCTTCTTTCCTCCCTTTCCCAACTGATGTAGCCTCTATGGAACTAGTCCGGCTCCCCACACGAGTTTCTGGAGCTCTGTGCGGAGTCCGCCTCCCGCCGCCCCCTCCGGTGCAGCCAGCCGCGGGGCTGCGCCAGCCCTTTCCCTCGGGGCGCACGGTGCGGCCTCCGGGACCGCTGCGGGAAGCCAGCCCTCTTCTCCGCGGTATCGCCCCTACACTGTCTCCCACCCTGGGGGGGCCGCGGCTTCTCCGTCCCTGAGGTCCTCAGGCATCTCCACCCTGTCCAGCCCACCAAGCCTCCCTGCCCTGGCTAGTAGCCCTCAAGCAGTGCCGGCCAGCTCTTCCCGACCAAGAGCCACCAGCACGGGGCCACCTTTACTGTCCGCCTCACCCAGTGCCGTGAGCAGACGTCCCTCCTCCCTGAGGATCTCTCCTAGGTATTTACGCAGCAGGAGAGTCGGTGTGTGCTTGCGGTGCCGGGGACGGAGGCTGGCGCAGTTCGAACTGCTGGGGGACACTGGCTTCCATCCTGGGGGTCTTCTGTGTGGGGAGATCAGCCCTTGGGTCTCATTGGCGGGGGGCTCATGCCTGAGTCCGTGCTGCTGCCCGGCTTTCGTAACCTCAGGAGTGTTGGTGGCTCTGCTGTGGGTGCCTTTCTTCCCTGCCTTCCCTCACTTCTCCGCTGTGTACAAAGAAAAGAAGCAACTTCGTTTTTAAAATCTCATTCACATGTCATTCCTCATCACAGACGAATTTCAGACACTGTTGGCAGTTTGTATCTGAGAGTTGGGGATTACTGAGCCACTTTTTTACTTTTTATACTAGAATCCATCATAGTTGACATACAGTTAGACCGAGGGGTTGGGGGAAGTTCTGGGCCCAGTGTCCCTCCCTCTGCTTGCTGGGCCAGTGTTGGTGCCTTGTCACATTCATTTCAGCTGCCTAGACAGAAGCAGCCCTGGCCTCAGAATTCCGTTACCCAGTGGCCCCTCGCTCACAGGCTCCTGTGCAGGTCCAGCGTGTAGGTGAATTACTTTTCTGCACATTAATATATAAAATTGTTAGTGTAAGATTGAATTAAAAGGACAACAGTTGCAAAAGTTCCCTCTTGTTTTTCCTTTGTTCCCTGATGACTTTTTTTTTTGCCTTTATTGTGGTAGTACGTACGACAGTCCTTTCTCCTTCCTCGTCCTTGCACTTTCTGGGGACAGTAGTGACGAAGATGAAGAAGAAGATGATGATGATGGTGGTGATGATGAAGGTGGTGGTGTTGGTGATGAGTTTTCTTGTGTCCAGTTTGGGTCCAGGTATCGGAGGAGTGGCGCCTCACCCTTGCATGTGCGCAGGTGCTTAGGAGCTAACTTCTGTAAGCCCGAATTGGGGGTGCGCTCTGAGACCAAGCAGGGTAGGGTCCGATGTGACCGGCTGGAGAGGGAAGATGTGAGAAACTTGCACACACTTCAAATGTAGGGACCCCTTACTCTTCCCAAGGGCACACAGGAAAACTTCCACGGGCTCAGGCATCAAAAACATGAGAAACAGACTAAGGGTCAGTCTCTGCGACCTAAAATGGAGAACCCATTGCTCATCTGTTGCGAGAATGTTCTTGCGAGCTCCTGGATGCAAGCAACATGTCCTCTGTGAGGCTTGTTTCTGACGTGCATTTGCATGGATCACTGCTACTTAGAAATGGCGGAGGGGCTGGTGTGTGTGTGTGCCTGCTGCGTGCCCAGCGAAGAGCATATGGGGTCATACTGCTGGCGTAATTGTGAGTCCGCTTTCACTTCTAACCTTGAATTTCACAGATCACCCCCGGGCCTCAGTGAAGCTAGACCCTATTTTAGTTGGCCTTTGGAATGGCAGCAGAGGCTAACATAGTTCATGATGTTGCTGAATGCTCACCCCTGAAAGCTGAATGAAAAAGATGACCTAGGTTTTCTAGGTGACTTTGAGAAAAAACATAATAGCACCGTCTTTCTAACTCTGGCTTACTGTCTGACAATTTTGCTCTTAAATTGAAGTTTCCTCTGGTCTGATTTGGTATTTGTGCCCAGCAGTATCCAAAAATAAACCCAGGCTATAAATAGAGAACGCAGGAAGAGTTAGGTACACCTCATTACATCTGCCGGCGTGCGGAAGAGTCACTGGGGAGTAAGTGTAGAAAGAGAGAGGGAATGTTGGTGCAGGGTTGAGTATTGATTCAGGAAGGCTGATGTTTGCATTAGGTTGAACGTTGTATCACTCTTTCTCAAGCAGACTTATCCGAGGTAAAAAAGTGCCTTTAGCATGTGGATAAAAACCCTGTTGCCTGATGCTAGTTACGCAGCAGGCGTCCTCGGTAGGAAGTCAACTTCCTTGCACCGTCAGCGGGCTCTGTTACTTGTTTTATTGTAAAGTGTCTGTGAGAGAGATGCTCTGCCTCGGGCCTGTTTTATCCCACCTTTCTCTAACAGAGATGTCAGCTGTGTGCTGTTGACACGCACTCCTGTCTTTCTGGATGTATGACATCCCGGCCTTGTCTCAGGTCTAGCTTCTGTACCTCCGTGGAGAAGTCAAAGTCGGTGGCTGTGTAAGAGCAGCCCTGCATACCTACTGAGCATCACATGCCCGGCACCTTCATCCTTCCAGAGCGGGGCCACAGAGGCGAGGCCACCAGCAGTCCCTGCAGAGCGGGGGTCCCGAGGTGCCTCTGGCTTACCCGCCTTCGCCCAGTGGGACTTGGGCTGCTCCCCTTTCTCACTGGTCCTGCTGCTGCCAAGGGCATTGCTCTATTCCTTGGTGAGAACGTTTCCCTCCTTCGTTACAAAATCCCACCGCAGTCAGCAGGCAGGTCCTTTGCTGGCTGTGAAAATGAAATCTGATCTATCCTGATTTATGCAATTTAAAGATTCAGAGCAGATATCAAAGAGAATATGAAATGATGGGTAAAAATACCCAACTGATGAAACAATTAGAGAGGAGCTTGAGAACGCGTGCGGGGCCAGACCCAGGAAGAGGCACAACACCCTTTTCAAAAGGCGCTTTTTCTTTCCCCCTTTGTAACCGGGCGTCTCAGGCTCCTGTTTACTTCAAAGGAAATGATTTGAATGCCCACTTCTTGCCTAGAAGAGCAACATGGAGAAGGAATCAACAGGGCTGGTATCCGTCCCCCTCCCAAGTACTCCGTGGAGTTGCTGTGTTGCACATCTTTTTGGAAGTAACGTGGACGTGTGTGCCTATGTGAATTATTTATGGTGGTGATGGTAAGGATTAGTTCACGAAAGGTGAGAACTTTTCCCTGTGAAAGGAGCTATGTGAATTACAAGGCACAGCTCCTTCCAGGAGTGGAAATGAGTGAAGTGAGAGAATTGTCTTGTGATAAAGATACCATAGGACTTACTCTGAGAAAAACTTTTCTAATTGTTTCCCAGGAAGTTGATGACCAGAAGGAAATTCAGGTTTTGGTTTTTTTTTTCATTGCTTAGATGTTCAGTGAAGGAGGTCAGACCCTGAAAGTCATGAACCTACGTGAACAGGACGTGAAACATGAGCAAATAGTGAAAGGTGGACATTTGTCCTCTGACTTCTGCTGGTTGTCGCTGCTCAGAGATGAGCCATGGACATAGTCACCAAGAGGTCTTTCTGCTGGGTCCGTCCCTAGCACCTCCCAGTGACTTCCTCCCCACAGAGGGAAACCCACAGCCCGCCCCCTTGGCCTGCAGGGCCGTGCATGCCATGTTTACACATGCACACACACTCCTCCTTCCTGATTCTCCTCCGCTGGCCCGTGTCCTCCAGTTCAGGCACTCGTCCTGTCCGTGAGCTACCCAGCGGGTGCCCTCCTGCCTCAGGCCTTTGCACTTGGCCCGCTGCCTGCCACCCTCAGGGCTGTGCGAATGCCGCCTTACCTGAGTGCCCCTCACGCCGTTTATTAAACATTGTGCGCCGCGCTCCGTCCCCTGTCCTCTGATTTCATTTTCCTCAGAGCGCGGCTGATCTCAGCTGGTGCTGAGAGTCTTCTCTAGGACGTAAGTGTGCCTGTTTGACACAGCGGGTCACCCAGGACCCACCGCCATGCCCGGAGGCGGCAGGCCCCCTCGGACCTAGGGTGGTCACTGCGTGCACATCGCTTGAAGCTGCGCAGCTCTGACTGTCCGTGTGTTGGCCAGATATAAAATTCCAGAACCTGCGTGCAGAGAAAGAAAAAAATAGGAGGGTGGTTGGTCCCCTTGCAGAAGGCAAGAGACTGCAGTGGAGTTTTTTCCAGAAAGTTTTTATCATGGGATTCTATTGGCTCAGATCTGATGCATGTATAAATCCCAGGAGTATTTTCATTGCATTTTCAGAAGGATTCAGCTTTTTAAAAAAAGATTTTACTTATTTCAGAATTGTAAACATGTGCGCAATATGGGGCTTATGATTAAGGACATGGAGTTTTAAATTTTTGCTTTCCACTTGAGGAAGATCTGCTTTCAGTGCTGTTTGCAAGAGCTGCTCACAGGAAAGCTAACTTAGCTGTGCGTAGGCATCAGCCTGTGGTAGCAAAGCTCGTCCTGGGGACACACAGTGACTCTAGTCACTGAGTCACGAGTGGGGAGCAGGGAACTGTGATCGCTGCATGTGAACACAGGGAGCTCTTCTTCCCCTTTCTCCTTTGGGGCTCACCACGCCTGTGCTTGTGGGTGAGTTCTGTGCTGTATCACAGCATTCCTTTCTGTTGGCAGGCCGGTGAACAGATAGCGGGTCCTGCCATTAATTAAAGAAGTGTGCCCCCAAAGTAACTGATAAGGAGACAGAAGACTTCCTTGTTTTGGTTCTGTGAGGGTTCCCATGCTGGCCTGTCCATCTTGCCATGGCGCTGTGGGGGACTTGGCTGGTGGCTCAGTTATCCGCCCTGTCAGGAGGGCGGTGCCTGGCCATGCCGTTGACCTTGGCTCAGCCTGGACGCCCCTCCCTTCCCTGTCAGACCTGTGTAGGGGACATGGATGGGAAGTTCTACGGAGGGGACGACCTGTATGGTAGGAATTCAGATGTACTGGGCTCTGGCCTAAAAGCCTTGGGTTTAAAACTGGTATATTTTTCACCTTTATTCAAATACTCCAATATCATACTTTCATTCCAAGGTCATAATATATATTTTTCTAAAATTCTAAGGTTGGTTACGTGTACATTCCAAAATTTGTTGTGCATGTCTCCCCATTTGTGTATATAAGATATTGTTAATATCTCAGTTCCTCTTGGCTATTTTTAGTTTCTAGCCTTGTCTGCCCTTCATTGAAGTAGGAGGGGGTCACTCAGATTCTGCCCATTCTTAATTCTCTTTCACATGTTTTGTTTGTTTGTTTTTGTTTTTTGCTAAGCTTACATTTTTCTCGTTTTTCTCTTCATTTCAAAATCCTGGTCTCTTCCTCTGCTGTGATTAATCTCTTCGTATCTTTTGCACATATCAAATCAATGGGTGGGTTAACGTGAGGATAGCATCTTATGGGCTAAAGGTTGATCTAAGCATGATCGGTTCTCTCGCACCTAACCTTGCGCTGGTGTTTGGCCTTGACCTCAGAGAACAGGTCACTACCAGCCGTGCCTCAGGCTGTATTGTGCGAAGGCCTTCCCAGGATTTCGCTTAACCCTTGCTGCCGATGAGATGAGGTTCGGGGTTCAGGTAACACATAGGGGTAGGACTGGGGAGAGAAGCCAAGGTTGGACACTCCCCGTGCAAGGGTTTGATTTTGTGTTCAAACCAAACCCTTATCATCGAAAGTTTTGGAAACTTTGTGTGGATAATAAATACTCTCATGTCTCCTCACTGAACAGTTTTCCTAAGCTCTGGTCCTATTGCCTGATGCTGGATGAATGCCTTTGAGATCTGTGCCAGAACTTATGGGGGTACTTTGTTAGACCTTTAAAACTTCACCCCTAAAGTGCTCGGTGACGGTGATAGCATGGTCTGGCTCTAACCTCCAAGGGCGCCTGAGTGACGCTGGCCACCTGGTTTAAGTTTGTGTGACATCCCTCTGAACGCCTAGCTGTTCTTAGTCCTCCTGGTCAGGCTGCCTTCTTAGTCAAAGTGAAGTGTTTACTAAAACTCCTGTCGTTGGACTTGGAGCGGGAGCAACGCACAGTCAGCTACAGCCGTGGCTGCATGAGCGTCTGCTTGTCCTGGGTGCAGGGACCCTAACAGGCTTTCTGCTGCAGAATTGCAACTCTGTCTAAAACAACTCACCAGGAAGGGAAAAGAATCACCAGCTTCTTTTCTCTTCTCCGTAGTCTGGGAGCCTCTGGTGGGGCAAGCACTTGGGATTCCTACAGTGACCGTTTCTCCATCGAGGCCTGCAAGGAGACGGACATGCTGAACTACCTCATCGAGTGTTTTGACCGAGTTGGGATAGAGGAAAAAAAAGCACCAAAGGTAATAAGAAATAGAGGCACTGGAAAGAACCCACAAAAACCTGCTTATTTGTTGGATAAATTGTCCCCCACCCCTACTCAGCAGTCATTTGTTTGTTTGGTCAGTAAAGTGGTTATTGAGTGTGCCCTGCAGGCCAGGCCCTGCACTTGGAGCTCAGGGTGTGAACAACACTCCCCACGGAGCTCACATCCAAATGGAGGGAAGAAGTGCGTGGCCCTGCCGGTTCCCAGTCGTCCCTCACCAGCCTTGTATTAACTGCAGCACCTGGGCCCGGCCCGGAGCCTGACGCGCGCTGCGCTGGGTCTGCGTCCGTCAGCTTCTCAGTCGCTCGGAGTCCAGGGTGAAATGGGTCCTGTTTTAACGCTGTACAGTTGATTAAGCACATGAGCCTCGGAGATGAAGTAACTGTCCAGATTTGCATAAATGTTAAGTTGCAGAACTGCATCTCGACGGAGGAAGCTACACTTTTTCTGCTCTTTTGTGCTGACTTCATTGTTATTTTATTTTATCCCTACTTCATTTTCTAGTTCTGATTTTCCCTCAGAAACTAACCTGGTTGTCCGCCTGTTTCGTATTTGGGACGGGCCCCGCTGGGGGTTGTTGCATCTAACCCCAGCAAAGGCAGAGGGCGGGTGGGCACGAGGTTCCGCGGTGGCCACTCTTCGTGATGAGGTTCGGTGGAGCAGCCTGAATAAAGGAAGAGCAGAGCGTGCCGTTTTCTGGAGCTCAGTCTCTTCTGCCATTTTGTCTGTCTTCGCAGCCCTAACCTCCACGTTTCTTTCCAGATGTGCAGCCAGCCGGCGGTGAGCCAGCTCCTGAGCAACATCCGCTCGCAGTGCATATCCCACACGGCGTTGGTGCTGCAAGGCTCCCTCACGCAGCCAAGGTAGGGACACGCCGCGGGCTTGCCGGGAGCACCTGTGAGGACAGGGTCTGGCTGGGTGATCCCTGGGGTGCCCTTCCTTCTCGCAAGTACTGTGAACACGAAACCCTGTCCTGTGCTCTATTGAGATGGACCGTTGTTGGAATGTGTCAACAGTAAGGCAGGAAATTAGACATTTAGCTTAAAAGCAGCTGCTTTAAATCAGTGGAGGTTTTCAGTGAAATGGGACAGTTACCGCTTTCCTTGGCTCCCACAATCCGTTTGCTCTTCAGTAATAAAAGATAGTGGTGCGGTAGATCATTGGGAATCAGGTCATCTCTCAGTTTTTAGGAAAAAACGGATGAGAAGAGGGTGACCTTTTGCCTAAACTATTTTGGGTGGATTTTGAGCTTGACCCGACGTGGCAGCCCCGTGGGTTCTGTTCTGTGCAGTGAGACGCTTCCCTGCAGTTCTCCTCCCTCTCCACCCTCGTGGCCCACAGGTCCTTGCAGCAGCCGTCCTTCCTCGTGCCGTACATGCTCTGTAGGAACCTGCCCTTCGGCTTCATCCAAGAGCTGGTGAGGACCACTCACCAGGACGAAGAAGTGTTCAAGCAGGTAAGGCTTTGGGGATTTACCGCTGCAACTTTTAGCTTAGGAGATTCCCTAGTGAGGCTGATTTTTAAATGCGTCTCAGGTTGAAAATAGCTGATTCTGACTTTTATTATGCAGGCACAGGTTGGCTCAGGGGGGAGACCTACCTGAGATTCCTTTCTTAGGGAAATCAGACTGACAGCTGCATTGTTCCCCTTGGGCTCATCAGTAAGACTCTGAGTATTTTCAACAGGAACCAGGCAAAGGGCTTTGGGAGATAAGAGGAAATATTATAAGTCCCTGTCCCTGATTTTAAGGAGCTTTTAACACAGGAATACCGAGAGAGTAAGGCATGCTGTGCAATTGCCAGCAGGGCAGTGTTGAAAATCAGTTCTCTGAGTTTACGGAAAGGAGATTAATAAAGTAATGGCCATGTTAGCTCAGTGGCAGCCTGCACACCACGTGGATTTTGTCTTCTTACCGGTGAAGTGGGGTGACATCTCAGATCTCACGGGTGACTTCATTCGTGAACAATTCACTCATTTTGTGTAAAGTCAGGTGACAACGCAGGTATGTAATATTCAATGATAAAACTTAATGATAATAGCGTAATAACTACTAGACTTGGTCTTTCAGGCGTTTTTAGCGTTAACATGTGGTTGCTGTCTTGAAAAGTAGGCACTTTGCCACGCCAACTTGCACACACGCCACTTCCCTCGTCGAAGGAATTTTTATGACATTTTCTCTCAGTTTATTAGATGATCTTTTTTGGGGATGAGGGAGAATAAGAGAGGCAAAGCTAAAATTGATAGGATTTCTTTTCATCTGTTTTTATATTTAATAGTATTCAAAACTGTTCATTTTAAGACCTTTGAATTCTCAAGAACGTGTCTTTAAAATATTAGTGGAAGAAGAACCCAGGAATATAAGTGTCAGTTGGTGGTGTGTGCTCTGCCTGGAACTCATCAGCGGCTTGTCTTAGGCGATGGTCTCGTTGACTTGTGGGAATGTATAAGCTGCCCTAGTGAGCCTTTCTTCTCTGGAAAGGAAAGTGAACGCTGATGAAAAGAAAGAACTGTCTTAAAAGGTTTAAGTGATAAGCTATTATTTGGTGTAATGTGCATTAATTAGAATGCTTCTCCTGTTCAAAAAGACATCATTTATAGAGTTGAACCTATAAAGTCAGTTCAATGACCAACTGAAAGAAGTGTGTTATGCCTCTTTTATTCATGATGAAACTACACAGGGGTTATGAATGCCTTCCTTCTTTGTTTTTATAAAATTGGAATGAGATTTAGGTAACAGATTTAACCATTTTGAAGTGTACACTTCAGTGGCATTCAGGATGTTCACAGTGCAGAGCAAGCACCTCGGGCCCTTGCATTCCTGACCCCAGGTGCCTGGCGCCTTCTCTGACTCAGTGCTGTGCATAGCTGTCTCTCGGGTGTCACCTGCGTTCCTCCTCAAGAGGATGAGTAAAATGGAAAACAGCACTTTACCTTTTTGTCATTCGAATTACTAAATCTTTTGCCTAAAACCTCAGTCTCCTTTTAATACTTGAGATATTCATAGATAAATAGTCACTAGAATTTAGGGTTGGAGATGAATACATGAAGCATTTTTATGACTGCTGGGAGTTACTTATTTGGATATAAGAGAATTATTTAAAATGTGTAAGACGCACATAGTATTATAATATTTGATTCCTTGAAAAATATAACACTTGACAATATTTCATCTGTTTATTATAAATTAAATTCTACTTACAAAAGGGGATGACTTTATTAGAAAGAGTAAAGATGTTTTACAGCATTCCTGAGAACAGTGTTAGAGATTTGTTTAGATGACCAGTGAAGAAGTTTGTTTTTGGTGATCCCACAACTTCTGTTTGTTTTTTTCTCAATTGCAGTTTTGGCACTCCCCAACTCCACATGTCAGCGCTCCCTCTCCATTTTTAGCTGGCTTATGCAAGCAGATTATTTCTACCCTGATTGCTCAGTTGCAAAAACTAAAGTGATTTCTTCCGGAGCTGTGTTGGTACCTCAGGGTGCTCCAGGACCCCTCTTGGTAGCACTGTGCTCCTTCAACAAGCATGGTGTAAGGTGGAGAAATGGGTAGGAAAGACTTTCCAGGCTTTTCTCGTGGTGTTATAGGACACGCCATTTTTCATCTTGTCGGCCAATGTTTACCGCTTGCTCTACTTAATACAATTATCAGTCTCGAATGCCAACAGAACCCCTTGATGTGCTTATCAGCCAGTGCATTGTAGACTTAGAGGATGACGTGCGGGGCTGGGCTAGTCCTGGGCGGTGCTCATGCGCCCTGGTGTCGGTGGTGACCTTGTAAAGTGCGCTGGGGCACCCCGGAGCTCTGAAGCCGCCTCCTGTGGAGGGAAGCATTCTGGGGACGTTTTCTTCTCCAACTCAGACATCCACCAGCTATCTCTCTGTTCAACATAATCAAAGTTAATGTAATAATAACACCCATTATTGGTCTGTTTTTCTCGTTCTCTTCAAAATAAACAGGGACAGATGGAAGGAATTAGATGGAGGTGGGAGGGTAGCAACAAAGAGTTTTGTTTAATATTGATAGAGTTGAGAAGGTATTGGAAGGTCCAGGCGTTTGTTTGTTTGTTTGACAGGTAGTAGGTGCTTGGGGAGCAGAAACCTGTTTCTGAGATGTGCAGAATTTAGTTGGCTAGGAGTTCTGGGCAGCCCCCGAGTTCATGAGTTTCTATGGAATCATGGGGCCTGCCTGCATGTTGGGGTTCTCCAGATCCTGTCGCTTCTGGAGAGGTCAGCCGTGCGACAGCAGTTGGCCTTGTCAGAGGACAGCGGCTCTGTGGCTGGTTCCTGAGCTCCCGGACACACAAGGCAGCTTTTGCCCGGAGTGCGTGGCAAGGCCTCTGCACTCCGATTCAGCACTTCATTTGAGATGCTGCCCATTCTTAAATGTTGTTCAACTTGTATTTCTGATTATGTTTTGTTCTCTTACAGATCTTTATTCCCATTTTACAAGGCCTATCTCTTGCTGCCAAAGAGTGCTCCCTTGACAGCGACTACTTCAAATACCCTCTCATGGTAAACGCTGTTCTTTTCCTTTCACCTGCTCGGTACATGTTTTCATCGAGGTTATTTTAACATGCACTTCTCTTTCAGGTCCACGATCAACCTTGTTTTCAAATTGAAAGCACGCAGTCATTATGTTGGTGGCGCAGGGTTTGGTGGGCAGTGACAGGCATCAGCAGAGAACGTTAGCCGCCCGTTCCCTGTCCCATCCGTGTGAGGCCTTGACAGGAGTCAGGGAGGCAGTCCCAAAGTGCACTGCATCTTCTTGGGTAGCTTACGAAAACAGCAACTATTGGTGGTGTCTTTCTGAGCCTCCTAGCAGTGAGCACACCATGCTACTCGGGATGAAATGGTGTTGTTTAAAAAATTGCCAATAAAAAGGCTAGGTTATACTAAGAAAAGAATATAGTTTAGCTTTATGTGGTGACTTTCTACAGAGAATCTGAGACTCGTTCTCTTGTTTATTTTCCCTATTTCCTGGCACTGTACACATCTCTTCAAGCTCTACTCAAACACAGAAAATAGATCTGAGCTCCTGAGAGCAAAATCAGAAACTGGGGGCAGAAGTGTCAGCCAGATTCTCATCGAGGTCCTGGGCTGGCATGAAAACATTGGAATCAGAAACAAAATAACGGGCTCTTTTCCTCTCCGAATCTCCTTATTTGAAGTTGTGGGAGAAAAATACTTAGAAATATTATAAATGTTTCTCATTCTAGAGATGTGAAGGGAAATACCAAAAATAATTTATTAAGTCTATGTTAAAAACAGCCTTATATAAATTGAGGCCCTGGTGAAATTGGTACTTTTTACAGCATTTGTTCCTTTTACTCATTATACTGACCTGCGTCTTACCATTAACTCAGTACTTACCGGGAGTCTGTTCTGTGCAGACACAGGGAACGTGGGTGCTAATTGGACAAGGGACCCCTCCTCAGGGCGCTCACAACCTGCTGCAAAAATCAAGACAACAACGCCATAGTCAGAAAGTTGCGCTATGATGAGTGCTGACATAAAACCGTACACAAAGGGAGCATTTATCTCCTAAAAAATCAGAATCGATCTAAAAGGCTAAATGTTGAAGACATTCCTATGCAATGGGACTTCTTGTTTTTAAAAGCAATTTTGAATGGATTTATTACAGGGCTCTTTCCTTTGCCCATGTTATTCTGGTTCCTAATAAAATTTATTAGTCCTCATGGAGTGTTCTGTCTGTGGCAGATAAAGGAAGTAGAATAATCCGATTGAGTTCAGTGATGACATGTTTTAGTACATGTTTAATTATCACTGTGTTATGTAAATATCCCTTCATGGAATTGTTGACTTTTCTGTGGTGGTTTGAATTAGCTCGATTTTGGTAGGAGCTTTTAGTGTCAGATAGCAACAAAATGTCCTTCATGGTTAGAAGACAAAGACCTTCATTATGATAGACAATGGTTTTGTTTTGTACCGTTATTGATGTTTGTACAATGAGAGTGCATTTCGAGGAAGGACAATAGTGGGAGACAGGCAGAGGAAGTCTGCTGGAGCCAAAATCAGAGACTACTGTGATCATTCCCTAGGTTGGTGGACCCCACCTTTACCTACCTACCATGGAATCCCCTGGGGACCTTTAAAAAATACCCCATGCCTGGACCCCAGAAACGTTAAACTCACCACGTGTGTGGCGAGGGTGTGGCCGGGCATTGGGATTTCCAGAACTTCCCAGGAGATCCAAGCGTGCAGCCAAGTTTGGAGACCTGGCACGGGGCAGCAAGAGCCCCTTCTCTGCGGCCCCCCTCCGCATCTCAGAGGTGCGTCAGCACCTTGCGTCCACGCCACGGAGAAAATTGTTAGATTCTCGTGGCATGTGAAGCTGGCCAGTCCTTAAACCTTACTTTTCCTGATTCTCTAATATGAGAATGGTGCTCCAAAGGAAGACGTTCTCCAGAGATCTGAAACCAAGGAATATTTTTAAATATGTCTGGAATTTGATAGCTTATTAAATTGTAATTACGTATAGTCCTATTTAGTACTGGCAAGACTCCCCGTCTCAAGTTTCTGAAACATCTTTTTTGGCGTGGAAAATTGTTAAGTGAAAATACCTTTGTAAAAATAGACGCATTTATCTCTCCGTGTACATGCAAAGAAATCCATCTGGAAAATTATAAACTAAAATATCAGTAGAGGTTATCCCTGACTTTTAGTTTGATTTTCTATTTCTGTTCTCTCTGTTGTACAGCATGATGTGTTGTTATTAATCAGAAATCCAGTGAAGCTGTCAGGGTTTGGAGGGCATGTGGACGTGTTTATAGCAGCAGTTAAAGCTGCTCCTTGCTGTTCACACTGCGGTCGGAGGAAATGTGTCTGAATGACTGTTTCTGTTTCCAGGCGCTGGGCGAGCTCTGTGAAACCAAGTTTGGGAAGACGCACCCCGTGTGCAGTTTGGTGAGTGCCTCGCTGGTGGGCTGGCACGTGGTGAGGCCGCGTGCAGCTGGGAAGACACTCCGTCAGCGGCGCAGCCTGGAAGCTGTCTGCTGGAGGGTCTGCTGGAGGGTCTGCTGGAGGGTCTCGGTTGGGCGTAGGCAGCGTGTGTGGGCGGCCCTCGGCTGTTGGATCCATTTCAGGACGTTATTTCCTGGGACGAAGCTACTTCCTTTCTCCGATTGTTTTCCTCATAAGTATCACACATCTAGAATAACAAGTCCTACAAAGAAATTACCGGAATCCTTTTGTAATTCGTAGTGTGAGAATAGTTCATTTGAAGTCCATCAAAGAATCTTGAAACGTAAAACTTAAAGTATATCATATAAAAGTGTGGAGCAGGTGCAGGGCTGTCCTGCACCTGGGATGAGAAAAAGGGGCGTGAAGGCGCCTGGGCGCCTGTGTTCTGGGTGTGGAGGGCCCGCGGCCCATGCGCATGGGGCTGTGGACAACTCTGTTCCTTCTGTTCTTACCTCGTCCAGCAGCTTGATTTGCCTCTTCCGTTTTGCACAGGTCGCCTCCTTGCCGCTGTGGTTGCCTAAGCCCCTGAGCCCCGGCTCCGGGCGGGAGCTACAGAGACTGTCCTACCTGGGGGCGTTCTTTAGCTTCTCCGTCTTCGCGGAGGACGATGTAAGTACAGGGGCCACTGCGTCTTGTTGCTCCTACATCCAGACTCCTTCCCAGATGTGCATTACCCGTTGGTTGAATTTGTTCCTTCTCTTTCTAGCCTAAAGTGGTTGAAAAATATTTCTCAGGGCCTGCCATTACCCTGGAAAACACCCGTGTGGTGAGCCAATCGCTGCAGCACTACTTGGAGCTGGGAAGGGTAGGTGCTCAGCAAGGGGACCCCGCGGGCAAATGGAAGGGGGGCCGTAGCCTGCATCAGGAGCAGTAACTGCAGCAAGGCTCCTGCGTGCCCTCGTGATGAGGCCGCACTGGGGACCCGTCCTGAGCTTGGTGGCCCGGCTGTCTTCCCAGCTTGCCCTTAGTGTTTAAAATGTTATAAGTATGGGGGTGAGGGAGCCGTTAGTTTGCCCACACTACTTGATGACTCACTTGTCCCAAATGTAGATTGTAAGTCTTCAGTTCTCAAATTTAAAAGCAGCAAAATTATAGGCTACTTAATAACGTAATTAAGGAAATTTAGAGCCTATCCTAGAAAGGAAATAGCAAAGGCTATTTTATTAAAACTGGAACTACTCATTCGCTCTACTCCATATCTTGCTTTCATGCTAATTATGTTGACACAATTGAGTGTGGACTTTTGTTCTGTTCTTCTTGTGGTCGGATTCTTCTAGAGTGAGTCAAAGTGGGAGAGGAGAGAAAGTGAGGAGGAAACTAGCTGTTCTTAAGTCAGAAAGGAACCATTTTAAATTTTAATTTGTTTTTGTTTTATTTTTAAAATAAATTTCAGCAAGAGCTTTTCAAAATTCTGCATAGTATTTTGCTAAATGGCGAAACCCGTGAGGCCGCTCTTGGTTACATGGCAGCTGTCGTCAACGCCAACATGAAAAAAGCACAGATGCAGGTAGGCTTCCTAAAGGCTCCTTTTGTTTATTCGTACGTAACTCCCACGAGCTCAGTACCGACCAGGCCATGTTGGAGGGACCGGAGATGCGGTGCGGAGCAAGGCGGTGGGGCTTCCTGGTGCTGCGCAACTCTGGTTCACTGGGGCAGATGAGTGACCACTCAAACATGGCCCCAGACAGTCCCAGGACCAAGGAGCACGCAGAACAGGGTACAGGGCTCGAGTGCCACCTGGAGGCCCCAGAAAGGAGCTCTGGGGTGATTTTTGATTGAGTGGCAGAAAGGCATCTCTGAGGAAGTGACCTTCAATCAGAAACCTGACTGATAAGAAAGAACTGGCCATTTCAAGGCTGGGGAAAGAGCTTCCTAGGTTCATGTAAGGAAGGCACTGGGGTAGGAATGAACTAGCTCTGGAATAAGCCCCACGTGCCGACAGCTGGGGGACTGAGCAGGAGAGAGAAGGGAAGGTCATGGGTGAGAGGGCTGGGCAGAGGCTCCATCATTTGCTCGACCTGGTAAGAGCTGCATGAGGACCTGTCGGAGGCTTGTAGCAGGGACCACCATGGCCACTGTGCAGATGGTGGAGGCAGTGGGAAGGGGGCTGGCAGCAGACCCGAGGAGACCGTGACAAGGTTCCGAGTGCCTTGGCCCCCGTGAGGCAGTCCGGGGCTTGGACTCTTCTGCCAGAGTAGGGAAGTCACAAGCATGTACTTCTACTGATGACTGGTGTGACATTTCTGCTCAGAAGAAGGAAAAAAGTGTGAAAAAGCACAGTGCGCACCTTGTGTTTGCAGCTATGATCCGCCACGTGTCAGCAGTGGGTCCTTGGTTACTGCTGTGTGTCTCCATCGCTGTGTTGCCGCATGGGAGTGATAATGGCACCAAACCTGTGACTTACTCTACATAAAGCTGTAGAACGGTGCCTGCTGTGTAGTGAACACCGGACCTGTGGGACCTGTGTTAACTATCGTTACAATTGTTATATTATTGCAGGAACATGCTGCTGCTGCTGCTACAGAAACTGAGTCAAGTGGGAACAGGGAAATTAGTTGTTCTGACGCTCCTGAGGGGAAAGGAAAAGAAAGGAAGCAACGTTCAGTGTTTCTGTTTACTAATTTTGAAGCTCTTAGGCAAATAACTTAAATTCTCTGAGCCTTGGTTTCCTGCTCTGGCAAATGGGAATAACAGTCAATTGACTTCTCAGGGCTATTGTGAGGAGCCTGAGAGAGAATGTGTCAAATGCTCCCCTGTGATTTCACACTCACCTAGTAGCACCTGCCATAGAGTGACAGTGGGGATGTGTGACGTGTCCTCTCATTGACTGTCGGGTGCACGTGGGTCATCTTTCTTGTCAAGTCATGCTGGAATTTCTATCCAGATCGTTATTCTAAATACTTCCTTTCCTATTTCATAGACAGATGATAGATTGGTTTCTACAGATGGATTTATGCTAAATTTCCTTTGGGTGCTGCAGCAGCTAAGTACAAAGATCAAGTTAGAGACAGTCGATCCCACGTACATATTCCACCCGAGGTGTCGGATTACTCTTCCCAACGACGAGACCAGAGTGAACGCCACCATGGAGGATGTGAACGACTGGCTGGCTGAACTCTGTGAGTGATGGGTTCATCGTGGGTCGTTAAGTACTGCCCTTCTATCTTTGCAACAATAATAATAATGAAAAGAATAGGCGAACAGCCTTTAGCTAGTTGCAGTGGGCCCCAGAGCATCATCCCTCAGCTTGGATCTGGCACCAGCACAGCCGGCTTCCTGGAGAGGTGCGGTTGCGATCCAGAGGGGTCCGGGGAGGTGGAGGGAGAGATGGCAGAGGAGTAAAGCCAGAGGAGACGAGAGAAGGAGCGGCATCAGGCAAAAGGAAATTATGGAAGCTTGTGGCATGCAAAATGTATCTGGGAGACAGGCCATCAGGAAAACAGAGCAGTAGAGATGCAAGAGAAATGGGCATCACGTTTTATGTGGGAAAAACCCAGTAATAACGACACCGGGTTGGAAGTGAATCCCCAGTGGGAGCTGAGTTTCTGCCTTTCGATAGCTTTGTTTAGGCGTGATTCCCCAAGAGCCTCAGTGCTAGGCAATCGCTAAGTGGCCTCAGTCAGCTTCTGTGGGTGGGGGTTCCCGGCTGCCCCGGTCAGGAAGTTCGCTTATAGAGTCTTAAAAAGGGATTGTTTTGTTTGGATGCTAGTGATTCCTCACAAATGACTACCTCTCCATAAAATTAATTTATGAGCTAGAGATATGATGTGCAGGAAAAATGAATACAGCCAAACAGTTCTCTTATTTGGATTAGCAAAGTCAAATAGATACGTAGAGGAAATGGAAGGAAATACACTGATCTGAGTTTAAACCTACAGGGTGCCCGCAATGCACTGGCAACAACTTTGCATCTCCTTATTTCATTCTTAATTAATTTTGAAACTGTTTCTAGGGTTATGATTTAACAACATTGTTTCAGATAAAAAGTATTAAATTATGAGAGCAACCATCATGTTGAAGGAATACAGTGATTCCTTAGTGTTAAATTTGTAGAGCAGCTATTATTTCTGGACTGCATGTGGGGAGAACTGCTAAGGAAACTGCGGACTCCAATAACATCCCTTTTACGTACAGTTGACAACGCGAAGAAGGTGTATGATGCTGATCCTGGTGTTGCCACACCAACAAGGTAAATGCATAAGGTACGAAGGATCGCACAAGTCTAGATATCGTACACAGAATCCAGGAGATCATCCACGAAGATCCAGTAAAGTCAATGCGCCTGGTAGCAAGAGAACTGCAGATGTCGGAGGCAACTGTTGCAAGTTTATTGCTGAGGATATCAGATACAGATCCTATGTTCTTAGAAGAGGCCAGTTTATGACACAGCAGACAAAGGAAAGGCACTTTGAGAAAGCAAGGACACTGCTAACAACATTGAAAAATCCCAAAGAAAAAACCCTCTGATTTTCTTTTCTCATGCGAAGAATTTTCAGCAGGACCAAATAGTCAACAGAAGACACAACAGCCACATGGCTCTGTGAGAATCTTAATGAAGTCCCAATTGCTATGAAAAATGAAATTTCCTGCTACAGTGATGGTGTTAGGTGTTGTCAGCAATGACCCTATCATGACCCTGCACTTTTTCCAGGGCTTGAAGGTGACTGCTGATGTTTTTTCCTTGATGTTTTGAGAGAAGTTGTTTTAACTATGGATGAAGCAAGTTGCAAATGGATGTCATTTGATCTTCCAGCAAGATGGAGCACCAGCACAGAACACCAAAAAGGTGCAAGGATGTCTCAGTGTCAATGTTTCTGAATTCTGGTCCAAGGAAATCTGGCCGCCTAGTTCACCAGATGCAAATCCTTTAGACTATTATGTACGGAACATTTGTGAGAGAGAAGTTAATAAACAACCTCATTCCAATAAAGAGGCTATTAAAGCTAAGATTGAAAACATGATATCCATGGATAAAGAAAAGTTCATGAAAATGTGCTCAAGATTCCAAAGTCAAATTGAGTCTATTATTGTAGCCAATGGAGACGTTTTGAACAATTAAAAAAATGACTATTTATGTATTTACAGTTAAGAATAAATTGATTTCAAAATATAACACTTGTGTTAAAATAAAAAAATTTATTTATTTAACTAAAATTTTGCCATTTTATCACATGCACCCTGTACATAATAAAAATGATTGCAGTAGCTTAGTTATTATATGGATTTTACATATGCCAGTTGAAATTCTCGTGAAGTATCTCATAGATTTTAATGAATTGATGATATATAATCTGAACATTTTCAAAATACTGGGTTATTGATCTTTTCCTCCAGATTAGAGCATGTTATGTAATGACAGACATCAAAACCCTCTGGCATTATTTTTGGAATAGGCAGTGTCAGTATCATGAGCAGATATACACATTCTAGAAAAATATTTCAACTGTCCTAAGAACTAAGTATCTGATGAAACAGTAAGTCAGTATTGGATTAATGTCATTTGAATGGGTAGCTATTGGTATAGTCTTAGAATAATATCTTACAGACTAATAAACTTAGAAGAATCAAAAGTTAAACATTTTTCTAAAACTATAATAAAGAAAACATGAAAAAAAGGATTTGACTCAGCTGTGAAAGAGAGAGAAATTTATAGTAAATTTAGAAATGAAGTGTATTATCAGAGACAGTATGTATATACATGTATATTGTAACATACGAACATGCTTCATATAGAGTGAGACCAAATGAATACGTAAAATAAAAGAATGGAGGCAAATATGTGTCTTACAATTGATAAAATTTTACCCTTCAAAATACAGAACTGTTAGAAATCTGTAAGGTAAAAACTTATTCTCCCAAGAGACAGTATTTTTTTTTTTTTTTTTTGAGACAGGATTTTTGTTTGGAACAAAATGTAAGCAGTATGTGCCACAGGAAATAAAACATACTTGCAGGAGAAAATATGTATATTTGTAAGGAAAATTAGATATAAACTGAAAGAAATTCAAGTTATTATTATATAACTATAAATTATCCAAAAACAAAGTAGTAAGATAGACTGTAAACTTGTCAAGAAATAGATGTCATTTAATAAATTTATTTAGTCCACCTAAAGCACATTCTGGGTATTCATTTTAAAAAATTATGATACTACCATTCTGAGTAATTCCACTTACCAGCATATGCTCCAGAGCTGTGGGTGAGGGAGTAATTTTTGGTACATAGATTTTTCCAGTACAATTTCTAATAGAGAAAAATTAGGGACAACAAATATATGGTGAAATCTATAGCTTAACAACATAAACTAATATTCTGAGATTTTAAATGACATTACAACCTGTATTCTAAAATATATAAAATACATCAAGAAAACACATTACAAAAGATTATTGGTCTGCTACATATATGTAGACATTTAATCAAATGGGGAAGAAAGCCCACTCTTTAAAATGCCATTCACAAGAATTCTATTATTCGCATTTTTTAAAAATTTTATTATTTTCAGAGAGAAGGGCAGGGAGGGAGGAAGAAAGGGATAGAAACATCAGTGTATGGTTGCCTGCCACCTGCCTCCAGCTGAGGACCTGGCTGGAGACCTGGCCTACAACCTGGCTATGTGCCCTGACTAGGAATCGAATCAGCGACTTTTGGGTTCACAGGCTAATGCCTGTGAATTCCACATGGCACAATGTGTGTGAATTCCACAAGAATTCCACAAGGAATTCTATTTTTCTTACACCATTACCCTATAGTTTGAGGTTTATTTTTTAGTTTTAGTTTATATTTTTTTATTGTCTCTTTTTTTTTTTTTTTTTTTTAAGATTTTATTATTTTTCAGAGAGAGGAAAAGGGAGAGAGGAAGAAAGGAAGAGAAACATCCATATATGGCTGCCATTCACCTGCCTCCAGCCACGGATCTGGCTGGAGACCTGGCTTGCAACCTGGTTATGTTGCCCTGGCTGGGAATCAAACCAGTGACCTTTGGGTTCACAGGCCGGCACCTTATCCACGGTGCCACCAGCCAGGGCTGTCTATAATTACTTTAAATGTGTCCTTAAAACTTTTTGAAAATTCAAACAATTTTTTTTTTTTTTTTTTGCCTTATTAGTTGTGCTTTTTCCCTGACTTAGTCCTATAACCAATTTTAATTAAGGGATTGTGTTATTTTCCCTAGATGGAGATCAGCCTCCATTTTCTGAGCCGAAATTCCCTACGGAATGCTTCTTTCTTACCCTGCATGCCCACCACCTGTCTGTTCTGCCGAGCTGCCGACGCTACATCCGCAGACTGCGGGCCATCCGGGAGCTTAATAGGTACGTGTCGAGTCCTGCGATTGCTAGAGTCACCACGTGCTCTCGCAAGCAAGCCGTTCCCCGGGCCCACCTGATTCGAATGTGGGGTTGGATACCTACGTTCCAGAGCACCTTCTGTGCCCAACCGCTGCATCCGTGATCCAAAGGTGGCCAGAGTTCTTTACAGTGATGTGACCAAACTTTGGTTTCTTAGAGTTCTCGATCCGTAGCCTGTGGTTATGACAGGTTTCCATTAACTTTTTCCACTGGGTATGATAGTACCAGGAGGCACTTTTAATGTTTTTGGTTTTTTGTGTGTTTTTTTTTTAAAGATTTTATTTATTTACTTTTAGAGAGCAGGGATGAGGGAGAGGAAAAGAGGGAGAGAAACACCAGTGTGAGAGAAACTTCAATCACTTGCCTTGACTTGGCCCGCAACCCACACATGTGCCCTGGCTGGGAATCGAACCGGTAGCCTGATAGGCCAGTGGCTACTGAGCCACACCAGCTGGGGCAGGAGGAGGCATTTTAAAGGATCTCTTGGGTGTCAGACATACCTCCTGCTTTGGGCTGTGAAACCCTAACTCTGGTTCCTCGTGATAAACAAGATCATTTGCTTCCAGCAACATGTAACTCACTTTTTCTATGTTGCCCTGTGGCATTAGGAGACCAGATTGGCCAGGTAGTGGCTTCAGTTTCCAGTTCATTAGCATCATTGTTGTTTTTCTTCATCTAAGCACTTCTTTCCATATACTAGCATCTCCAAAACAAACAAAAATCACTGGAACAGGAAGCAAAAAAACTTTGGGAAAAATCATCTTGAATAATAATGGAGTTGCCACTTCCATCATTTGGTTCCGAACCAGTGGCGTCTGGCTGTGACAGGAAGTGCCATATGTATATCTGTAGCTCTGTTTCTACCTTGCTAACGTCACTTATTCCTAGTAGTTACTCTAAATTCCTTAAGTTTTGCTTTGTTCACATAATCATGTTGTCTGCCTATGATGATAGTTTGTATTCTTTCTTATACTTTTTTTCATGCCTTCGTTCCCTGGCCTCAATTTTTGCTACACAGTCTTGTGTGGAAATAACCTTCAACTTTCTTTTTTATGGCAAGTAATAGGGGAGAGCTTTTATGTATACCCTGTTATGAGGTTAAGGAAATTCCCTTTTATTTCTAGTTTTCTAAAAGTTTACTCATAATGGGAGTTAAGTTTTACTAATTTTTTCCATTCTGTTGAGAACAGATTATTTTTTTCGGTTTCATTTTGTTAATGTGGTTGAATTACATCAGTTAATTTTTTTCTTCTTCTTCTTTCCTTTTCCTTTTTTTTTTTTTCCTTTTTCTTCTTCATCAATGTATGGTTGCCTTTCACCTCCCTCCAGCTACAGACCTGGCTGGAGACCTGGCTTGCAACCTGGTTATGTGCCCTGGCTGGGAATCGAACCAGCGACCTTTGGGTTTGCAGGCAGGCGCCTTATCCACTATGCCACCAGCCAGGGCATACATCAGTTAATTTTTTAATACCAAACCAACCTTTGGTTTCTTAAAACAAACTCAACTTTTATATTTTTGCTTTTATATCTCACTGGATATTCAGTTTGCTGTATTCCATTTAGGATTTTTGAGTCTGTGTTCAAAAGAAAGGTGGACCTATAATTTTCATTTCTAGTTTAGTCCTCATATTTGGTATCTACACTATGCTTGCCACGTAGGATGAAAGGGAATGTCTCCTCTTTTTATATTCTTTGGAAGAGTTTATCAAATAAGAATTAAGCTGTTTTTCCTTAAATGTTTGGAAATGTTTATTGATAAAGCTGTCTGGGCCTAGAGTTTTCTACATGGGAAAGTTTTTAATTATGTATTTTATTCAATTAGTAGATATAGGACTGTTTAGAGTTTCATTTCATATTATTTCCATGATACCTAAAGGTTCAAAATTTTGAGGCCTAGCCCTGGCTGGTGGCACAGTGGATAAGGCGCCAGCCAGCCTGCGAACCCAAAAGTCGCTGGTTAGATTCCCCAGCCAGGACACATAATCAGGTTGCAAGCCAGGTCTCCAGCCAGGTCTTAGCTGGAGGCAGGTGAAAGGCAACCATACATTGTTGTCACTTTCCCTCTCTGACTCTCTCCTTTCCCCTCTCTCTGAAAAATAATAAGTAAAATCTTTAAAAATATATTTTTTAATTAAAAAAATTTTAGGCCTGAAGTTGTTCATAGTATCCCCTTTTTATCCTGTTAACGTCTGTAGGCTCTTCGTGATTTTCCTCGTTCTTTTAGTTTGATTTGCATTTTGTTGATGTTTCTATTGCCTGTTAAGATTGATACTTAAATCGTTTGCTTTCAGCTACCTCTTGTATATTCACTGAAGGCTGTCTCGTTTCCCTCTTAGCATGGCTTCAGCTGCATCTGTCATTCTTAGTATATCAATTTTCTTTAAATTGGGGTATATAAGGACCCATGGACATGGACAGCAGTGTGGCAATTGACTGTGGAAGTCACGGGCAGACATGGTAGAGGGAGGTGAAGGGGAAAACTTTGGACAACTATCATAAACAAAACATTAGAACTGAAATATAAGTGAAATATAGCATTATATTAGTTTCAGGTATTCAATGTAAAGATTATATATTGTAAAGTCATCACCATAGGAAGTGTAGTTAACATGGTCACCATACGTAGATACAATTTGTTTCTTTTGATAAGAACTTTTATAGATCTACCCTTTCAGCAATTTTCAAATGTGCAACACAGTATTCTTGGTATTAGTAACTGTAGTTACCATGTGCTGCTATACATTACATCCCATGGATTATTTTAAAACTGGAAATTTGTACCTTTCACCCCCTTCACCCACATCCCAACTCCACCCACTTCTGCAGCCACCAGGCTGCTCTCTCTATCCATACGCTCAGGTTTTTTTGTTGCTTTTTGTTTTCTTTTATTTAAAAGATTTTATTTATTATTTTTAGAGAGAGGGGAAGGGAGAGAGACATCAATGTATGGTTGCCTTTCACCTGCCTCCAGCCACAGACCTGCCTGGAGACCTGGCTTGCAACCTGGTTATGTGCCCTGGCTGGGAATCGAACCAGCGACCTTTGGGTCCACAGGCTGGTGCCTTATCCACTGTGCTACCAGCCAGGGGTTAGTTTTTGCTTTTTAAGATTATACATATTAGTAAGATCATACGGTATTTGCCTTTCTCTGACTTATTTCACTTAGCATAATGTTCAAGATCCATGTTGCAAATGGTAATAAGATGTTATTCTTTTTTATGTTTGAATAATATTTCACTGTGTATGTATGTGTGTGTACATATCCATATACACACACACACCACATTTCTTTATCAGTGTATTTATCAGGCTGTTTCCATGTCTTACCATCGTAAATCATGCAGCAATGAACAGAGATGCATATATCTTTTCAAATTAGAGTTTTCAATTCTTCAGGTAAATAACCAGAAGTGGAATTGCTAGATCATATGGTGGTACTAATTTTAATTTGTTGAGGACCATCGATACTGTTTTCTGTTGTGGCTACACCGATCTACATCCCCACCAACAGTACACTGGGGTTCCCTGTTCTCCACCTCCTCACCAATATGCCCTTCTTGTTTTTTGGCAAAAGCTGTTCTAACAGGGGTGAGAAGATATCACATTGAGGTTTTGATTTGCATTCCCTTGATGGTTAGTGATGTTGGGCACCTTTTGCTGTGTCATTTTCTTGTTCAGTTAAAAATGTTTTCTTAAATTACTTTTGTTTGACCTATGGGTTATATGAAACCATGTTTAATTTCAGATTCTTGAAGGATTTGTCCATTTATCTTTTTGTTTTTGATTTCTAGCTAAATTCCATTATGACCAGAAGACATAGCCTGGCTTGTGTCCTTTGAGCCTTACTGAGATTTGCTCTGTAGCCCAACATTTCCATTAGTAAATGTTTCATACAGGCCAACACAACGTGCCCTCGGGGTACTTTATTGTGGCGGCTCATGTATGTCAGTTAAGCCCAGTGGCTCCATCTTTAGCTCCAGTTTTTCTTATATCTGCCAATTTTATCAGCTTATAATTTCAGCTGTTGAGAAATGCTGATAAAAGTTTCAGACTGATTGTGGACCCATCTGTGTCTTCATCCTAGAGTGCTGCCACCCTGGGCTCCATCACTCCTACTGACTTGGGGGGACACAGTCAAGGGCACCATCTGCCACCTTCCCTCCCAGCTACAGTGGAGTCGCTTTTCTGCCTTTCAGCGATGGTGGTGTTCCCTTCACTGATGTGTTCTCACTGCTGAGACAGCATTGTCCTCTGGGACATGGCAGTCGGGGGAGGTGTTGTGGGGCAATTATCTGAGCTAGCCATAATCGATACATCTCTATTAACAGTCCCAGCTCCTTAAATGTTGGTCCCTTCCTCTGAATTGTCAGGAATTCCTCGCAACTCAATTCCACTCGGCATAGGTCCCTGTCAGCCCAAGTCCTGGGTAGCTGGGTGCTTGGGAGAGTGTCGCCTCCCAGCTCGGGTGGCTGTGTTCATATCAGAGGACTGAGCCCTGCGTGGCCCTCTCTTGCTCATGAAGCATCTTAGAACCCTTTCCCGCCTATGCTTCCCTATGTAGCTGTCAGCTCACATTCAGTAGGTAGAATGCTGGTGTCAGAGGTGTTCACAGCCTTGACCCCAGAACATGGCACCTTACACGGGAAAAGAGACTTTGCAGGTGTGATTCAGTTCAAAGTCTTCAAATGGGGCGATTTTCCAGGGTTATCTGGGTGGACCCAATGCCACAGAGGCCCTTGTAAGAGGGAGGCAGGTGGAAAGAGCGACAAAAAGGAATGAGATGGCCGAAGCGGATGTCCACTTCGTAATGTGGTTCACAAGCCAAGGGGTCGTGGGGACCTGTAGGAGCTGTGGAGGGCAGAGGGACATCCTTGCTTAGAGCCTCGGGGACGAGTGCTGACCGCTGCACACTGACCCCCAGGGCTCTGCGGCTGTCGCTGTGGTGTTTCAGGCCACTTCATACGTGATTTGCTGCAGCTGCAATGGGAAACACATACAACATGCTAGCAAATCTTGCCCTTTCTTTTCCGCCCGCTGTGAACTTCTTTGGCGTGTGACTGTCGGGCCCATAGGACAGTGATTGACCTCAGTCTGGCAGTGCTGTCCGAGGGGTGGGACCTGGGGTAATTTGACATATTCTCTTCATGAGAGAGAGTCACTCAGCATGACTCCCTCAGGTGCGAGCATTGTGGGTGCTGCTCTTCGGGGTGTGGGTGCTCAGAGCCATCAAACTCCCCCCAACTCCCTCTTTAGAATTCTTGGAGTGCCAGTCCTTGCTCTGGCTTTCAGATAACAGGTCCAGAAGATCACGAATTTGGTTGATGTTATAACTTGGTACTTTGTAGGGCCAGACCCTACTCTGTGGCCATCTTGGAAACTCCCTGGTTCGTTGATGTTCCTTGAGGTGAGACCTTCCTATCCCGAGCCTGTGTTTCCCTCTGGAAGCTCTAGTGGGCCAAGGAAGCCGCTCCATGTTTGTTCCTGGAGCTGCTGCCGCTGGTTCTGCAGTAGACCGGCCGCCTGGAGCCTCGGGCCAGCAGCGCTCTGTCCTGGGATGACAGCCGAGTCTCCCCTGCAGTCAGAGAACTGTTTCCTGAGCTGCTGCAACTGATGCCCGCCACTTCCCTGACTAAAAACGACTTCAGCGATTATCCTACTGTTTCGGGGGCAGAAGTCCTGAAGTCAAGGCTGCGTTCCTTCTGGGGCGCCAGAGAAGAACCTCTTTCCTTGCCTCCCCAGCCCCTGGAGACCACCCGTGTTTCCTGGGCGCCTGGCCCCTTCCTCCGCAGTGAGCTGAGCTCTCTCTCTGACCTCTGCTGTTGCATCTCCTTTTCTCCCTCTGAACCCCTCTTTCTCTCGGAAGGACCCACCTCCTGGTGAAGACAGGGGCCCACCAGTCAGGATAGTCCCCCATCTCGAGGTCCACACCCGTAATCATGTTTTCCGAGTCCCTGTTGCCATGTAAGGTGACAAATGTTCACAGGTCTGGGGACCAGGATGTGACGTCCTGGTGGGGAGCATGAGTCAGTCCAGCACACTCCTGTTCTTTTTTATTTTTTCAATGCCTCACAGAGCAGCAGAACAGCCCTCCGAAGACAAAAGGCAAAACAATGCCAGCTCTGTGAATTGTCTCTTCTTCTCGTGCAAATCCTCCTGTTCTTGTTACACAGGAATGAGCCTAGTCTGCATGGGATAAAAAGAAAGGAGTTTTAAAGGTTTGAAATGACTGGAAAAAGGGTTCTTTTCCACGAGAAGCCTTTCTGCACTTTTCACAAGTCCCCTTTCCTGCACGGAAGCCTCTGTGAGAACGGATTGTAGCCACTTCATCCCATTTTATTTCCCTATTTCATAGTATAGAATTCTGATATAACATGTATTGATATTTTTAGATGATCAGCTGCTCAGAGTCTTTCAGGGTATCGCACCTCCGTTGAAGAGTCAGGTCCGCTGTCCCTGAGAGCCGTGGGACAGGCTGTTGGTGGATACACTGCTGGCCCAGGGGCAGGACTGTGTGAAGGATTCACCAGTTCGGCTGTTCCATTGCTACCCCCAGGGCTCAGCCAGACAGCAGAGCCTCCACTGCCCCCGGAACCATGTGGCCACCATGTCACAGTGTTCACCGCTGTCTTCAGTGGGGGTTCGCCACTCAGTGGGCTGGGTCCTGTGCAGAAATGCTGGCAGCCTGGGAGTCTGGGAAATAAACATAATGATCTGCCTCTACTTTCCTCACCATGTCTTGCTAGAAAGAGGTTGACATAATGTCAAATGAGCCAGCCTGTGGGCAGCATAGTACACGGTCAGGGAAGACTCCCCACTGAGAGTGACACTTGAACAGACACTGAGGGACGTGAAGGAGCAGGCGGCCACGGTGATCCCAGAGAAGGTTCTTCCAAGCAGAGGGGACAAGTGCGGGGGGAGAGCAGATGCCAGCGCTACGCGGCGTTTTGTTTGGTGACTGAGTAGGCGCAGTAACCTTGAATTTTCTTGAGACCTTTTTTCTGCCTTCAGAAAAATAAAGGAGCCATGTCTTTCCTTCCAAAAGAGCCTTCTGTATGAGTATTTCATCACACCTAAAGCGTCACTGATTTTAAAACATCATTTTAGGAACCAATAAAAAAGGAAAATGCTGCCAATTAAACCATAACTTGTGATTGATTGTACAGTAGTCTCTGATTATAGAAATATAAAATGGGTGGGGTGGGGTATGTGTCTGAGAGCCATTAAAATGGTCAAAATGAATAGATGAGATGGATAAGGGATCTGTGTGTTTTCTTTCACTTAATTGTCAGTCTTTGATTTCAGAACCGTGGAAGATTTGAAAAGTAACGAAAGCCAATGGAAAGATTCCCCACTGGCGACTAGACACCGTGAAATGCTGAAGCGCTGCAAAACTCAGCTTAAGGTTTGTGTTGTTCGTTGGAACCATTTTAGACCAGCCTCCTAACAGTAAGTTTCCCACCAGAATACGTACCTCGAGTACGCAGTTCGTGTCTTTATTTTTCCTTCATTGTTCTCTTTCCCTAAGATAAAATAGTGCACCTAAAACCTTGTTGATACTTTGCATGTATCTGCATAATTTTTTTTTTTTTTTAGATTTTATTTCATTTCTAGAAAGAGGGGAAGGGAGAGAGGCAGAGAGGGAGAGAGACATCAATGTATGGTTGCCTTTCACCTGCCTCCAGTCACAGACCTGGCTGGAGACCTGGCTTGCAACCTGGTTATGTGCCCTGGCTGGGAATCGAACCTGCGACCTTTGGGTTCACAGGCCGGCGCCTTATCCACTGTGCTACCAGTCAGGGCCTTACATAATGTTTTAATCTCAGGACAGTCTATGTACTTGCTAAGGCTGGTGACAGCATGAAAATTCTTAATTGATTTTATCATCCTCAATTTAATATCACCTCTCCTTCCCTGCCTTGTGCAGGATCCTTCCCGTCTCCTACCCCCTCCTCCCCACAATTCTGCACCCTGAAACACACTCCAGTGTATCTGGCCATGCATTTTCATGGTGTAGATTTGTGGTAGTGGAAAGATTTCTTTCCTTTGCATCTCATGCTCCATTTTTATTTTTTAAATTTTTATTTATTTATTTTAAAAAAGATTTTATTCATTGTTTTTAGAGAGAAGGGAAGGGAGGGAGGGAGGACGGAAAGGAGAGAAACATCAATGTGTGGTAGCCTTCCACCCGCCCCCAGGTACGGACATGGCTGGAGACCCAGCTTGCAACGTGGGTACGTGTCCTGACTGGGAATCGAACCAGCAACACCTGGGTTCGCAGGCTGGCGCTCCATCCACTGAGCCACACCCACCAGGGCTCATGCTCCATTTTTAATTGAAAATGCTCCATCACACAGAACTTAACCATAAATGGGAAGATTTCTATTTATAAGACATAGCTTTAAAAATCATGCAAGAAAAGCATACAAAGAAAATGTTTGCATTTTTCTTATGCTTATGTTCAAATTAGGAAGCTGAATGTTAGCAGGTCATTCCTGCTTCCTCTTGATTAGTAGGATAATGTGTAGAAATTGTATCCGACTTAGATTTCTGGCACAAGTTAAGATTTCAGAGGTATTTTTGTTTGTTTTTTAAAATTACATATATATATATATATATATATATTTTTTTTTTTTTTTAAGATTTTTATTCATTATTTTTAGGGAGAGGGGCAGGGAGGGAGGAAGAAAGAAAGGGAGAGAAACATCCATGTATGGTTGCCTTTCACCTGCCTCCAGCCATGGACCTGGCTGGAGACCTGGCTTGCAACCTGGTTATGTGCCCTGGCTGGGGAATCGGACCAGTGACCCTTGGGTTCGCAGGCCAGCACCTTATCCACTGTGCCACCAGCCAGAGCCTAAAATTTTAGTTTTATTTACTAAGAGACTACACCTCTGGGAGATGCAGAATAAACCAGGCGCTCTTGTCTGGGGTCTGTAGAATGCCTAAGCCCTGCACAGGTGACGTCCCAAGGAGCCTGTCAACTGTTTAACATGTCAGCGCACTGCGTGCATTTAGCTGTCATGGCTGTCCTTGGGGGCGTGTCACCCACGGCGGCTCATACGTGGCACCTGGAATTCAGATGCCGACTCGTCTGGCTCCCTGCCACTCACCATCTCCTACACCCAAAAAGCCTCCCCTCCCTGATCAAGTTATTTAAATATGGCAGCAGTGACCTGCCTTTCAGCACTGACTGCGTGCTGAGTTCTGTGTCCAGTGGTCTGCGCTGCATATCCATTGTTTTTCTTAGAATATGACCAGCATCCTCACACTAGTTAGGGGTGAAGCTCTTGACGCCCCAGACTGCCCGTCCCCCCCCATTCCCTGCCCAGCGGCTACATCAGGCACCTGGCTACCCACTAACCACGGTGGGGCCTCTCCTCCCTCCGCAGAAACTGGTACGATGCAAGGCCTGTGCCGACGCCGGGTTACTGGACGAGAGCTTCCTGAGAAGATGTCTCAATTTCTACGGCCTTCTCATCCAGCTGCTGCTCCGCATCCTGGACCCCGCCTATCCCGAGTGAGTGCGGGGCCCCTCGCTCTGCGGGGCTATGTTGTCCTTGCAGCCGGTCACAGTCCCCGGCTGACACCAGAGCCCCCACCTCACCAAGACTTCATTTCCCCGTTTCCAGACTGTTTGGAGGTAGACGACGAGATCAGTCACTTCAGTCAGTGTTTCCCTGTAAGAAGTGAAGAGTAATAGGGAATGTCAGCCCCTGCGATTTTAATGTCGACACAGTGCTTTTTGAAAATGGGCTTCATTTTCACAGCCTTTGGTTGACAGAAAATGAAATCTATAAACTGGGAGCTGAACACTGGAGGTCCCAGCACCTTGGGCCCCAGAAGCTGGGGCCTGCTGTCGGCGCCTGGACAGCGCCCCCAGGCGGCCATTCCCTTGTACTTACCATCATCGGTTCATCTTTGCTGTGCCTGCGTCTCCCTGTGTCCTGACTCTCACGTGCGCCTTTCTTCTCCTTGACAGTGTATCACTGCCGCTAAATTCAGACGTCCCCAAGGCATTTGCAGCGTTGCCTGAGTTTTACGTAGAAGATGTTGCTGAATTTTTATTTTTTATTGTACAGTAAGTTTAACATATCACATACATAGTTCTAACACGTATTTATACGTTTTGTGTGTTACGTGATGAATTATATTGCAAACCTCCATTTCATGCTTGTATGCCTGAAATTTTGTGTCTCCTTCAACTGCTGCCTGGAGATTAGAAAAATAAATCCAAACTGTGGCACCAGGCCAATTCCAGTAATATCTCAGCAGCAGAGGAGGATTAACAATGCCGATAATAATGTAGTCTGTGAAAATGGAGTTGAATTTCTAATGATAATGAGTTTCCGAGAAACCGCAGGAGCGGTTTATTAATATCTGATTGAACATTCAGGGGCAGAAATAGCACATCTACGTGTATTTTGTGCCAAAAATTTTCTCAATGGTGAAACTGAAGAAAGGTTACAAAGTAATGAATTGAGTTTGTAACTGACAATTTTAGATTTTTAAAAATTAAAACAACTCCATCAAAAGTTTTCGAATCTTTTTAGTAGTGAAAATTGTCTTTGAAATGCACATGATTTAACTGTAGTTTTGGTTTATTTTCTGAAACATCATGTCCAGTGGACATGATGGAGTTTAAACTTGTCTGGTTACAATGCGAACAGGCAGGTGAAACCCAGCCTGATAAAGGGCATTCAGCAGCCTGGCTCCTAGACCTGCTGGTCCCCTCCCCGTTGAGGGCACCGGCACCCCCAGGCTGGGATTCTTGGTGCGGCATTCCTCACCCGTCTCCCCTGTCTCCAGATACTCCCCTCAGGTGCTCTATGAGCCCTGTACTCAGGACATCGTGATGTTCCTTGTCGTGATGCTCTGCAACCAGAACTACATCCGAAACCCCTACCTGGTGGCCAAGCTGGTGGAAGTCATGTTCATGACCAACCCGGCGGTGCAGCCACGGACCCAGAAGTTCTTTGAAATGATTGAGAACCATCCTCTCTCCACCAAGTTGTTGGTCCCTTCCCTGATGAAGTTTTATACAGGTAGGCTCCTGCGTGTATGGGTTGGTCAGGCCGCCCAAAGCCCATGGGTCAAGTTACTGTGAACTTGTTACCAGCTACCCTGAGGCCCGGTCATAGGTGCAGCCTAGGCCCCTCTGCCCACGGGCACGTCTGTTGGTTGTTCCCCTGCGAGCGGCAACGTGACAGTGACCCTTCTCACCCCAGCCCTCGGCCCTCAATCCTTGCTGGCTGAGTGGGATCCATAGGAAGTCACATGGGTATTGAGATCTAACTAGTGTCAGCAGCATAAGATGATGTTTTTATCTGAAAAGACCTGGTTCATTTTAGCTTTGATCTGATAGCATTCATTTTATAACACTGTCCTCTAACCTAGAATTTTGAAACTAAGTAAAACAGAGCTTGTTAAAAATTCTTATTTTGGGGACCCACTCAAACCAGTGGATCAGGGTCACTGGAAGGCTTCACTGATTCACAGGTTCCCACTTACTGAGTGCCTGCTGTTTGCAGGGCCTGGGGGACACGGGTGGTTGAGGCTAAGGCCGCATCAGGCATTCTGCAAGGAGGGTCTCCTCTTCGGGTGGGAGTGTATTCCAAATGTTTATTTTTAATTTGGCTTTTCATTTGTAAATGGGTTTTCATAAAGCCCATCACCTGTGGGACCTATTCCCCTATCTTCTCCAAGGGCATGGGCTTATACTGATGGAGCATTTTCCCTCCAGTTTATTATTTCTCAGGAAAGGAAGTGTGTCTTGTCTGCCTTCGTTGAACCCAGCACATCCCGTGCACTCAGGGTGTTTGGCGTCTGGTAGAACGCGCTCACTGTGCCCTGGGAGACACGCCAGCCGCAGGAGCAGCGTCCGGGGCTGTTCGTAGTCCCAGCAGTGGTTCGCGTTCCTCTGTGCCAAGGGCCCGCCGTCTCTCCCTTGTTGACCAAGACCTGCTTCTGCTCATTTTGGGCTCAAGCTGTCATCTCACTTTGCTTCTGTGGGTTCGAAGAATCTGTCTACCTCCTATCCCCATTGTCACAGTTATTTTGCGGCACCTAAGAGTGTCTTCTTCCTTGAGCCTCTTAAACCTAAAGCAAGTTCACAAGCCCTTTGAAGTTTTGGCAGCAACAGAGAGCACTCCTGGGTGGAAGGCCCTTTCTCGCTTCCAGCTCTCCCCTTTTATCCCTTAGCCCTGGTGAGGAGGACCATGGGTCCCTCGGCTACAGATGGTGCATTGCACGTGTGCAGGGCAGGGCCTGGCATGGTGCCTTGCACGCATCAGATATAGTTGAATTGGAGATAATTCTGCATTTAAGATAATGATGAGGTACCTCTTTTCACCTATCACATTTATTTTCAAGATGAGAATATCTAACGCTAACGTGCTAATAGAGAAAGAAATTGCAAAAGCTTATTTTTTTCTCCCTGTAATGAGTGTGCAGAATTAGTGCTATGAAACGCCATGAGAATGTATTTACACTGGTAAAGCCTTTCTGGAAGGTGGCTTGGCAGTCCGCACCAAAGGCCTTAGAAATGTTTATATCCTTATTCATCAGTCATGGTCTGGTTAGGAAAACAGGAACGCACCTGTTACTTTGTGTGTTATTTTTAAGATTTTATTTTATTATTTTTAGAAAGAGGGGAAGGGAGAGAGGCAGAGAGGAAGAGAGACATCAATGTATGGTTGCTTTTCACCTGCCTCCAGCCACAGACCTGGCTGGAGACCTGGCATGCAACCTAGTTATGTTGCCCTGGCTGGGAATCGAACCTGCAACCTTTGGGTTCGCAGGCCAGTGCCTTATCCACTGTACTACCAGCCAGGGCCTGTTTTGTTTTACTTTTAAAAGATTTTTATTTATTATTATTTTTAGAGAGATGGGGAGGGAGAGAGGCAAAGAGGGAGAGAGACATCAGTGAAGGTTGCCTTTCACTTGCCTCCAGCTACGGACCTGGCTGGAGACCTGGCTCAAAACCTGATTATGTGCCCTGGCTGGGAATCGAACCAGCGACCTTTGGGTTTGCAGGCCGGCTCCTTATCCACTGTGCCACCAGCCAGGGATCATACCTGTTATTTTAATAGACTGTAATATAAGGAACTGATCAAATATCTGAAGACAAAGGCAAATAAGGGACATTGGAGTAGCACAGCTACAGGTGCAGGAAGCAGCCATCACCTGTCCCTAGGACCGGAGGAACCAAGGGAAGAGACTAGGGTTCTTGGATTGTAGCCCTCAGATGAGGGCTTGGACAGAACTGGGGGCCCAGACCTCAGAGAAAGGAGGCTGGACAGCTGGGCTGATGTCTCTGTGGTGTACAGAGGTGATAGTCCTGCGGGTACAGGTCCGATAGGGAGCACAGCTGGAGACCAGAACCGCCTGCTGCTGCTGCTGCTGCTGCTGAGCGTCCTGCGGAGCTTGGACCCTTGCTCACCTTCAATTGACCTGTTCTCCTGCAGCGCCCCCTGTTGGCGAGCCTGACAAATGGCCAAGTGCAAAGGAGCTGTTTGCAGCATCCCGGAGCCAAGTATAAAGGGTGGACTGGGGACCGAGACAGCAGCTAAATAAACAGCACACCCTTGTGCGTGTAAACTTAATTTCTAGTGATCTCTTCTGTGGGAATCATTATAAACGTATATAACCATTTATGATAATGTTTACTACAGCACTATTTATAGTTCAGATAGTAAAAATATTAAAAACATAAATTTCTGCCAGTTGTAGATAAGTAAGTTATAGTTTATGGATGTATTAGTCTGTATGAGCCATGAAAGTTATGTTACTTGCATTAAGTGAGTAGGTAGTAAAAAATAAGGTTAGCCCTGGTGGGTGGCACAGTGGATAAGGCACCAGCCTGCAAACCCAAAGGTTGCTGGTTCGATTCCCAGCCAGCGCACATAAGCAGCTTGCAAGCCAGGTTTCTAGCCAGGTCCATAGCAGGAGGCAGGTGAAAGGCAACCTTCACTGATGTCTCTCTCCCTCTCTGCCTCCCTCTCTCTAAAAATAATAAATAAAAATCTAAGAAAATAAGGTAAATGCCAGGTAATGAAACAATTCATAAGTTATGTTAGTTTGGGGGATATATATATATATATATATGTGTGTGTGATAGAAAAGAATATGGAAGAACATATACCAAAATATTAACGGAGTTTTTTTTAAATAGTAGATTTGTGAGTAGTTTGTATCTTTGTCTTATTTAAGTTATCTGAACTTTTATTAAATTTTTCTACAATAAACATATATTGTTAGTATTTAAGCAAAAAAAGTGAACTTTATCTTTTGTACTCAGTGCCCTGGACCTGTCGCTGGGGCTTCTGCACAAGGAGGGGTCTGTAGGCGTGTGGGATGGGGCTGGGCCTGCTGGGCCCCAGCAGTCAGGTCTCAGGAGCTGGAGACAGCAGTTCTTCCTGCCCTTCTGCCACCCAGCAGGGTGCCCTCTGGCCCTGGACACCTCTGTAGTTGTGGAGAGATGATACCCGTGCTAATAATAGCCGCCACTTACTGACATGGCTGGTCCCTTCACTTGATCCCCACCACAGCCCTCTGCTGGGCGCTATAAATACCTCCTTTATACAAGTGAGGGAACTAGAACTTAGGTCAAGAAGCTCCCCGAGGTCAACAGCTAGCAAGTGGCAGCAGCATGGATGCTCCTGGCTGCTGGCTGCCCCTCCTGTAGTTACCGAGGGGCTGGCGCGAGGGCCGGCAGTGGGGCCTCCCGCCCAGTGCCCATGTGCACATCCTATCCAGGCCGATACAGGTCCTAACCCCCGACCACGGCCGACTCCCAGATGTGCCACAGGTTGAAATCATGGGACAGGCACCTTTTTTATACCCCAGGGAGAAAGGCTATCTGAGGAAATGCTTAAGATCAATTTTTTGTTGTAAAAATACAAAGTTTATTTTCAAAATAGGGGTTTTACTTGCGTTACAGTGGTCCGTTCCTTACGGGCCAGCTCTCAAAAGTTAGCTGGTCAGAACTTATTTCAAGGCTCCTGTCTTCCCAGGTTGATCTGGGTTAGCCCAAGCAGACTCGCCGCTCATGCAGCAAATGTTTCTGAAGCCCCTGGCGCATGGCAGCACAGGTTTAGATGTGGGCCTGTCGGTGAAGATGTCAGAATCCCTGCCGCTGGGGGTCAGACATTCTAGCTGGGAGGCAGACACCGACCCAGTAAATACGATACTTTCAGGCAGTGAGTGTGGAAGGAGGTCTTGGTGCCCCTTTAAAGAGCATATCAGGGAAGGTCTCTGAGGAGGCCATGTTGGAGGAACGAAGATCTCTGCCGTAGTGCGGCAGGCAAAGGGGGCAGCAAGTGGCAGGTCCCTGAGGCCAGCAGCTTGATGACTCAGGTGAGGGAGGGGCAGGGTGAGGTCCGCAGTGCGTGGTTCATTTCAGGCCTCTTAGAAGTAGGGCTGGAAATGAGTCGGGCTAAAGTAGTTTTGAGGCTACATTAAGAGTGAATTTTTTTTTTTAAGGTTAGGAGAGGGGTATACGGACGAGTAGTAAGCTAACAGTCGGCACTTAGCCCCTGCTATGTACGGGATACAGTACAGATGTTGAGAGCAGTTTAGAGGGTATGAGAGGCTCTGTGTCCCCATCCCTGCCCCACCCACCCCAGTATATTTCTTTTGTGGACTGCTAAATCAGCCCTCCACACTCCATTCACACATCTGTACAGTTAGTAAAATGAAACTTGGCTCACCTTTTGTGTAGGTGTAAATTAGCTTATTCCTTTGACTTTTAAATAATGTTTTTAGTCACCCACAAAAAAAATGTATTTTTTGGGAAATACAGAAAATGTCAAGAAGAAAGTATAATCATTGATAATCTCTACACTCAGGAGAGAATCTCTGTTAATATTTTTCTCTGGATCTTTCCAGTCAATTTCTGTATTACATGTGTGTGCAGCACATTTTCTTTATCCATTCAGTGGTATATGTTTTTTTGAACAGAATAGGTAGGTCAAAGAGATGGACATATTGATGGATTGTGATACATTTTATCCAGTTGCTTAAAAGAAACTGATTTTCTGGCTGGTGGCACAGGGGATAAGGCGCCGGCCTGAGAACCCAAAGGTTGCTGGTTCGATTCCCCAGCCAGGGCACATAACCAGGTTGCAAGCCAGGTCTCCAGCCAGGTCTGTAGCTGGACGCAGGTGAAAGGCACCAATACATGGATGTTTCTCTCCCTCTCAGCCTCTCTCCCTTCCCCTCTCTCTAAAAAAATGATAAAATCTTTTTTAAAAAATAGGAAATAAATGTTTAAAAACTTAAATTTTTTTAAAAAGAAGCTGGATCACCCTTCATTCCTACCTGCAATGCATTTCCCCATATTCTCTCCTATACTTGGTATTGTAATTTTGCAACATCTACCAATTTGATAGGTGACAGAAAACATCTTATTGTAGTTTATCTATTTCTTAAGCCTTATTGTCTTTACCTCCCAGGTTTCCTCTTTTTAAAATTTGGCATGACTCAGGAATTTCTCAGCTGTTTATACTTTGGATAACTTAAGTTTGTATCTTTGTTTTGTTGGAATGGGTACATGAAGATTGGTAATTGTAGATGAGGGATGAGTTCATGGGGATCCACTCTGCTTTTTTCGGTTTTGGTACATGTTTGAAGTTGTCCCTAATGCCAAAGTATTTAAAATCATAGTCCATCTGATAGGTTCGTTGCCCATAGTGAAATTTAACAACCCAACCCAACCCCCCGCTGCTCAGGAATGCTTATTTGAAGTGCTGTGGCATTTCTACAGATTAATAACTGAAATTGGGGGAGGTATGATGGTTCCACTCTGGTCTTTAGTGAGCTGATGCTATAGCAGTGATAACTGCTTTTAAATAGGTAAGAAAGGACATACCCTTCAGTCCCTTTGTCTGTCTTTCAGATGTCGAGCATACCGGAGCTACCAGCGAGTTCTATGACAAGTTCACCATCCGCTATCACATTAGCACCATTTTTAAAAGCCTTTGGCAGAACATTGCTCACCATGGCACCTTCATGGAGGAGTTCAAGTGAGTACCAGTCCCCTAATGTCACAGCTTGCTGTCTCGCAAACTGCAGGTAGAGTGGCTCTGTAAAAGCTTTCACAGCTGGGTTCTTGGTGACTCTTGACTTGGTCTCAGCCTCCTTCAAGTTTTCCAGATGGTCCTGCTAATAAATGTGAGTAGGGTTATAATCTACATGTCTGCGCTCACAGAATACTGATGAATTTTAGATGTGTCAAGATACCTTGGGGATGGTATACGTAAGGAAAGAATCTATAAATATTCCTAGATGATGTGTTGGGTTTCTATGATTGCCATGTTAAATGAAGCTGGAATGACTGAAGCGAGATCTTACGGTGTTTTAGAATATGATATCAAGTTTTAGAGTTAGAAATGTGAGGAGTTTAGATTCAGAAACGGTTAGATTAAGGTTGTCATTAGAAGTATCATCCTTTGTAGTGAGGCCCTAAACCTTGATGAAGGACTTTTTGTTACCTACGTGGAATTTCAGCACCTACTTAACCCTGGACACTTGTAATCCCATCTAAATTACTTTAAAAAGAAAAACAGATGGAAATGTGCTCTCGAATTATTCTTCAGGAGACATTTTATCCCATCTACTTGGATCTTTTTTGCAACCCCCGTTAGATCTTTGATCAAGTCCAGCTGTCACTCGTTAACTGTGTAACTAGCCAGTAATATACATGTTATTAGTGGAGTAGCCATCTGCTAAATAGCTTTCTGCAAAGGAAACTGTAAATTAGTTCTTTGTTTCCATGAACTGCTATTATAGTCAGAATTATGTTCCAACGGAATCCTGGCACATGCTTAGGAAACCAGGCGGGCCCACAACTTGATCTGTGTGGGGCTCAGAAACTTTCCATGTTCCTGAAAGCCAGGCCTCCGCCCTCGGTCACAAGAGCTGTTCCTCCCCGGGCCTGGGCTGACCACCCTGATGGCACAGCGGCAGGCCCTGAAGTGTGGCTCCTCTTCTCTGCTAATCTGACACAGGCAGTCTGACACAGGTGGTGTGGCCACCTCGGCTCACCAGCGAGTCCCTCCAGTAAACGCGATGTGCAGGACCATAGGCTCAATGAAGCTTCAAGTCCTGTAGTGAGGGCATAGCCTGCTCTGTCCGCATTGGCATCCAGTTTCCCTGCAGCGCACCCTTCTTTGTCGTGGGAGTAACTGTATCGGTAGTTCTCTTGACTCTTACCGGTGATTATCGTTTGTGCTTTCTTTTAGCATGGTGAATTTAAGCATATTCTCTCTTCTGGTCTGGAAGAGTGTTTTCTCTGCTTAGACTCGTTGAGGGAGGGAACGAGCTGGGGGGTGGGGGGTGGGGGCTGCTGGTAAACCTCCTCCCTGGAGGGAAAACAACCAGGATGTGCCTTTTCCCTGTGGTGCAGACGCTTCCACTAGCGCCACACGTAAGCCACCTGGGAATCCGCTCCCCGAGTTCAGCAGCACTCGCCGCTGGCTGTCAGTCACGCAGGGTGTCTCTGGCACACCACTGGAGTGAGCGTGCCACCGTGGATTGCCAAGGACAAAGGCCGGGGAGACTTGACCTTCAGGGGGGATTCAGGCTGTGCCGAGGTCAACGGCTTGTGAGGCCACACGCCTGGCCCTTTTCTCAGGATCTGCTGTGGCGTTTTGTGGCTGGGAGATGTGTGACCATGTGCCATATGATTGCCTTTTCAGTTCCGGGAAGCAGTTCGTTCGCTACATAAACATGTTGATCAACGACACGACGTTTTTGCTCGATGAAAGTCTGGAGTCCCTGAAGCGGATCCATGAGGTGCAGGAGGAGATGAAGAACAAGGAGCAGTGGGAGCAGCTGCCGCGGGTGAGCGAGGGGTGGGCGCCGCTGCCGTGGGGCTGCGTGCGGGGCCCGCGGACTTGGCCCTGACCTCCTGCCAGCGCCTGGTACCTCCTGTGCCCGCGCCCGTGGGCTTGAGCTGCAGACTTGATGCCGGTGGGGGCTTCGCCCCGGCCCACAAGTGTGGGGTTTCGCGCCCCTCCAGTTGTGCCGTTGAGGCAGCGCCTTGGTCCTCTTTTTCCCTCGGGGCTGTTGACACCCACTGCTGCCATCCTGCCCACCACCCTCGTACTCATTTCTAAACACGCCTCCAAACTTGTGCTGCTGTGCCTCCACCCTCCCAGCGCCCCCCACGCCCCTCAGAGGCCTCCCTCGTAGCTGTGACACCCCCTTTGCAGACATCTGCTTCAGTCCTGGCCGGTCCTGGGCACTCGCTGGGACAGTAGCTGAGGCCTGTCGGGTGACTCCCAGGGTTCCTGGGTTGGAGAGCTGACCCGGCCTCACGTTCAAGGTCTTTCATTCCTGTGTCCTTGTGCATAAATGAGATCACTCCTTGGCGGGAAGGCTGCGAGGAGAGATAGCAAAAGACAAGAAAGCATGGCAGGTGGAGGGCGCCCCTGTGCGTTGCCTGTACCCACAGGCGCCCAGTCCTTGACGGCGGTCTTGTGCAAACATTCCCTGGCCAGTGTGGCTGCAGCGTCACCTTTGTCTCCACAGCCTGTGGACCGCCCACTTGGGAGGCGTTTCCTGGACCAGCTTATATTGCACAGTGGGTGTTGGGATCTCGGGCTTTGCACATTATCTTGTTCACAGTCAGTGCTTAATAGCCTCTGGGCTGACTGAACAGATAGTATTGACTTTGTCTGTTAATGGATAGGAAGGAGCATAAATTATCCCTGAGAAGCGCCACTTCAGAAATCCTTTCTCTTTGACTTTGAAGTCGCTTCCTGCCTTGCACCTCCCTGCCTGCCCCTCGCCTCCCCCCAAACCCCGGCCAGCAGCCGGCAGGCCTTTCTTCTCTGTCTCTCACGGAGGACAGGACGCTGCTTCGTATTTTGAACGCAGTGGGATTATGACGTGATAATACTTCTTTATTATGAACGAATGACTGTCCCGCGTACTGCAGGACATGTAGCGCCTCTGCCAGTGACGTGCCTTCCTTTTAGCGCAGAGAACTGAGTCTCGAGGACGTTAAATAACGTGCCGAGGTCACCTTCCTCAGGCTCCTCAAAGAGTTCTGATGCCGAAAGGAACAAATGCCAGCGATCTGGAGAATGTACCGGTCGCTCTGTCCTTCCCTTGGTAGGCTGGCTTCCTTGCGCGCTCCCCCACTTCTGAGCTGACTGTATTTTTCCGTCACACTTGGCACGGCGGCTGCTGATGACTCGTACTGAGATTTGTTTGGCATCCGCTCCGTTTTCCTAGGAGCAGCAGCAGGCCCGGCAGTCTCAGCTGGCCCAGGACGAGCGCGTTTCCCGCTCCTACCTGGCTCTGGCCACAGAGACCGTGGACATGTTCCATATCCTCACGAAGCAGGTCCAGAAGCCATTCCTCAGACCAGTGAGTAGAAACTTGGGGGTATTTGTTGTGTCTCTTGGATTCCACATTCAGATTCATCTCTTATAATTAAATAGAGGTGTTGAAATCCTGGACTTTGCAGCGTCATTGTCCCTGACAAGTGAAATTTTATTACTGATTTCGCTCCCAGGTAGGCTCATTGATACAACAGTGGATAGACAAATCTGTCGATGGTCACCTCCAAGTTAATTCACGTTCTGCTTCCACAGCACTTTGGATTGTTAATATTGAAACTGTGACACATTTTATCATTTTTGATTTGTGTATTTTATTTATAGGAAAAATAAGATAACATCAATTAGAACATATAGAGTGTTAAGTAGAAACAATTGATGGTATATAAGATCTTCATTCCTCTTAGATGTAGCTTTATTGCGCTCAAGAAGCCAAAGGTTAATGAGAGCCACAGCTAGGGTTTATGACAGAACAAAGGTTGTCCTAATGTCTGGCCTTGACCTAGCTGGAAAGCTCTGCTTTACCGCGGTCCAACCCACCCCCCCACCTCCCCACACCTAGTTTAGAAGCCTCAGGGTGTGGCCAGGACAGTGACACAGGCGAGAAAGGGGACTAAGATTTGGTCCTTAACTGCCTGAATGGAGGCGAGTTTACAACGGAAAGGAATTGTGCTTCGTAGTATTCCTGCCGGTTTCCACGGTTTCCACGGTCACTCTCACCTCCAGCGTCATCCGCGCACCAGGTCTGTGCCCCTCGAGAGATGGGGCCCCTCCTCTTTCCCTCCCATATCCTGTCTCATCTAAATTCACTTCAGTGCGCGTGGAACCTGAAGCTGCAGAGCCACCATGGAAAGCTTAGATTAGGACGCTGCAACTATTGAACATGGGAGTCCAGACACTTGTTCCCTCCAAGGGTTGCAAGTAGGATTTCTTGACACTCTTCCTGTAAAGGCCAGACAGTAAGTAGTTTAGGCTTGTGGGCCACCCAGTCTCACCTTTGAGACCTTGCAGGGCAAAAGCAGTCACAGACGGCACTGGGCACTAGCGCGTGTGGCCACGTTCCAGTAAAGCTATAGAAATGGGCGGCGGCGGCCTGGCCTACAAGGGAGCTGCCTGGGCACCTTGGCCGGCCCCCTGCCCCGGTCTTGCGTGAGCCTGCTGTGGTGTGTTCTTTTCCTTTGCTCCACAGAGCTCTCCCGCTTCAAGAGGAAAATATGCCCAGTGCTACCCTCTTCTTAGCACTCCTTTACTCCACACACTCGTAGTTAAATGCAGGGGTACTTTGTGCAAAAGTAGGCTCCTGAAAAGCGGAATTGAAGTTGAATTTGTATAAATCCAATAATGAAACATAATGAAAACCCTGTAACCCAAAGGGAAACCTTCACAACATCCTTTTTTTTTTTTTAAAGATTTTTTTATTTTCAGAGAGAGAGGAAGGGAGAGAGGCAAAGATAGGGAGAAACATCAATGTATGGTTGCCTTTCACCTACCTCCAGTACCGACCTGGCTGGAGACCTGGCTTGCAACCTGATTATGTGCCCTGACTGGGAATCAAACCAGCGACCTTTGGGTTCGCAGGCCGGCGCCTTATCCACTGAGCCACCGGCCAGGGCACAGCTCCTTTCTTATGGCCAGCGTTTTCGCTCAGATGCTTTCTAAGCCAGATTTTACTATTTCAGGGTTACTCCGCAGCCGGCCGTTGCATGGGGTTATTGTATTATAGTTATTTTCTAGCTTCTTCATTGAAGTGTGCTTTGTCTCACTGGCTAGATTTAAAATTACTCAGACACAAACTGTATGGTGCGCTGTCTGAACTGTCAGGGACTTGAGAAATGTATCCAAAAGTAATGCATACAACATGGCTGAAAGAGTGTGCTGAGAAACTTCTGTGACTTGCGTCGCAATGGAATTATAAATAATTTTCCCTCTTTTACCTGTTTCTTGCAAATCTTTGTGTTTTTTTATCATTTAAAGCATGAATTTAAAAAAACATGAATTTATAGAAAAGGTTGCCTTTCGTTGGTACTTACAAATACTCCATCAACCTACAACATTCTATTAAGTATTAGAATTATTGGATTAGAAATGGGAGGTGGAAGAACTTTTGAACATAATGTTATCCTTCAGCTTACAATACACAGCACTTATAAGAAATTCTTTGAGGATTAACACACCAGTTCCTGCTCTCCACTGAAGTGGGAGTTTTGATCCTTCTCGCTAGTCTCAACAGCATGAATTGTGCTCTTATACCCTGTGATTTCGTAGGAACTTGGACCCCGATTGGCTGCAATGCTGAACTTTAACCTTCAGCAACTCTGTGGCCCCAAGTGCCGTGACCTGAAAGTGGAAAACCCGGAGAAGTACGGCTTTGAACCAAAGAAGCTGTTGGACCAACTGACAGATATTTACTTGCAGCTGGACTGCGCGCGGTTCGCCAAAGCCATTGCTGACGACCAGGTAGGTGGGGGCCAGGGGAGCGGCGTTTCTCGGGGAGTCGGGTTCGGGCCGCCACCCGGCCGGCCCAAGCTCGCTGCTCTGTGGACTTCGGGCAGAACTGTGCGATTGCGTCTCCATCTGTTCCTCATTTTTCCCACCTGAAACCAAGGAAGGTGGCAACTCAAACTACGGGTTGGGGCGTTTTTAGTCCCGTCAATGGAAATCCTGCCCGCAGGGGCCAGGGGGACCTGTCTGCTGTAAATGGAGATGAGATGGTGTTCTCCTGGGGTGAATAGGATCGGCCCCCAGACCCAGGTCCGCGTGACTCCGAGCGCAAGGTCTAGCAAAGAGCCTTCTTCAGCCAGAAGGAGCTGTTAGCACTGCTGTAGTTGGTGTGGTCTCTCGGAGGGTTGTCTTTACACGGGCCCCTCCCCTTTCCCCCATTCCCGGGATCACTGCCGGTTGTGTATTCGTTGCCATAGCAACCAGTTCAGCCGGCTCCCATCCAGCCTCGCTTCCGGACTTGCCAACATTCGCCTGCTGGGCGTCCCTCCCTCCCTGTTCTTCTGTCCTGCGTTATTGGAACATAAAATAGCTGATGTTTATTAACTGAACACCATTAACCACTTTTCATGTTTTCACTTAATTCTCACAAAATCCTCTGATACAGGTGTAATTAGGCTCTTTATTTTAAAATGAAGCACAGAAAGCGGTGTCTGGTGCAGCTCAGTGGATTGAGTGCTGGCCTGAGAACCCATGGGCCACCAGTTTGATTCCCAGTCAGGGCACAGGCCTGGGTTGCGGGCCAGGCCCCCAATTGGGGGCGTGCAGGGGGCAACCTATTGACGTATCTCTCACACATCAGTGTTTCTCTCCCTCTCTTTATCTCTCCATTCCCCTTTCTAAAGATAAATAAAATATTAAAAATAAATAAATAGCCCTGGCTGGTGGCACAGTGGATAAGGCGCCGGCCTGAGAACCCAAAGGTCGCCGGTTCAATTCCCCAGCCAGGCACATAACCAGGTCCCCAGCCAGGTCCATAGCTGGAGGCAGGTGAAAGGCAACCATACATTGATGTCTCTCTCCCTTCCTCCCTCTGTCCCTTCCCCTCTCTCTAAAATAATAAATAAAGTCTGTTTTTTAAAAATAAATAAAATGCAAAACAGATTAGGCATTCTAGAAGATTCTTTACCCATACTTCATTCAAAGGTTCTAATTAGTGGAGAAATGTAGGTACTTGTTTTAAAATAATGGCTTTATTGAGCAATTATTTACATCTGTAGGTAGTTGTGGACATAAGCAACAAATGCAGCCTTGATTGACAAAGTGTCCTCTGTGAAAAAATCACGTATGTCGATAGCAGTTTTCCTTGGGAAACAGTGGCAGAGGACAGGGTCAGGGCTTGCAGCCCCTTGTGGGAGACGCCCACTCTGTGTGGGTGGGAGAGAAGTGGTACCTGGCAGTGAGGGGAAGGACAAGGAACTGCTCTGTGGTCAAGGAGGGGTTGTCTGTTGGGTGCAGCCGGGCCTGGGCTCCGGCCGGAGGTGGGGCTGTGCCAAGTTCCCAGGGACCCCCAGGTTGTTGTGCGAGCCTCGGAAATCACCTGGCACTCTCGCTTCTACTGGTGGGACTTCCTGTGGCAGCCACTTTGCAGGTCACTAGTGTAGCAGTTTGCAGGGTGAATGCATCACACCCTGTGAGACGGTGACAACCAAGTGGGTGACAAGGAGCGCTGCCAGCTGCCTTTGCTTGTGACCAACTGTAACAGGACCCTTTGGGGAGGGTGTCCTGGGCCTGCTTTGCCCACCACCAAGAATGACTCTTAGTAACAGTTTGGTGGAAAGGAAAAGTATTTTGTTTATTTGTGGGGTGTACAGATTTATATTAAAGGTGGGATTATGCCGTTAAATCCCACTTTCTTTATAAACACCCAAAATACTGTCCTGCCCGATTAGGCTCGCTTACAAACAGACAAGCTCGTGGTACCATTTTTCGGAAACACAACGATTCACAGCTTAGCATTCCAGTTATACGTTCAAAGTCCCAGCAGCTGCTGTACTCGATTAGGGGCGGATCTTGTGCACACTCCTGGACTCTTACACTGAGGTCATTTCCTACCTCTGAGCAAGCTGCGTATCTCCCTCCCCCCTTTTTGGCCCCCTCTCTCGAACCAGGTGAGTCCTTTCCTGTTCCTTAGGCCCCTGTGTCTGTCTGCAGGTCCTCCAGGAGAGAGAGAGCACACGCTTGATGGCTGCTGCCCTATGTTAAGCCACAGTGGCAGCCTGACCAACCGTGGCCACTTGGGAAATCTCGCAGTCCTGTAAATTCTTTCATCACCATTCTATGGTCAAAACCCCTTCTTCCATCTTCTTGGGGCAGAGGTTTATCCAGCATTTGCGTAACTAAGACACTAGTTACCAGCCATAGGGATGCAAAGTACCTCTAGGAAAAATGGGTTATTTTGGGTTGCATCCCCCATCCCCAAACTGCAGAGCTGGGGATCTCGGCTTCTTCCACCCTGTAACACAACCACACTTCCAATGGCCAGGCAATCCCTGTGGATGGTGGCGTGGCCTGTGGTGGCACTGGGCTCGCGTCAGAGGTGGCAGTTTCGGTTGTGACACTTGGGTCTTCTCCGCCACATGCATAGCCTGCTCTTCCAACCCATGAGGCAGATGCATGCGGTGCCGAAGACGTGGGGAGGGCAGCACGCCGCACACGGAGCCCCTTCTTCCGCAGCAGTTCGTCCTGACTGCCGGGCACTCTCCCGGCTGCTGGCTGCAGGCTGGTTGGGGCCTGGATGACGTCGTTTTGGAAGAGGGTTTTAGGGGTGGAAGGAGAAGGGTAGAAAGCTCCCCAGAACAGCTAGTGGAAGTTCCTTTTCTCCTTTGGTGTGGCCTGGTTGTCTTGTTTTCCTGGGAAGACAAGAAGATGAAAATGGCAGCAGTTCAAGGAAAGCAGCGGAGAGACTTTGCTCCCAGTGTCTATGGAGGGGCTGAAAGCAGGTATCCGGAAGAGGTGACAGAGGGGCACAGAGAGCCACGGGGCCTTACACTCCCGAACCCGAGGAGAGAGCCCACCAGGGTAGGGGGCTGTTAGGGTGACTCAGCCGGCCGCCTCGGGGACCACGTGTGGCTGTGCCTTTCCGAGCAGACGCCCTTCTGTGGATGGAGCTGTCTCTCAACACCGTGCAGTTTACAAGTAAACAGGAGAGAGCCCACCTGAACCCACATAACATAAAATGACCCGTTTTAAAGCGTACGGCTTGGTGGCATTAGTACATTCCTGGGTAGTGCAGCTGTCATCTTTGGCCGGTTGCAAAGAGCGTTACTGCCCGCTGGAGGAGCTCCCACAGGCAGCCGCTGTCCGTCCCCCAGCCCCCTTCTCTCCTCAGCCCTGAATCTGCCTTCTCACTTCGACCTGTTTTGGGATTTGCCTGTTCTGGATGTTGCATATAAATGGAATCAAATTATGTTGCTTTTTGTGTCTTTTTTCGCAGCATAACATTTTTGAAGTTCATCCATATGGTAGCATATGTGTTGGCCCTTCACTCCCTTTTGTGGCTGCATCTTGTTTCATTATCTGGATAGAACATTATCCGTGCAGCATTGATGGACGATTGGGTGGTTTCTAGCCTTTGGCTATTACAAATGGCTTCCTGTGAACATTCATGAAAAGTATTTGAATATCCGTTTTCAGTTCTTTAAGGTGTACACTTGGGAGGAGAGTTGCTAAGTCATGTGGTAATTCTGTGTTTAACTTTTTGAGGAACTGCAAACTGTGCCACGGTGGCTTTTTACACCCCCACCGGCAGCGTGTAAGGCAGGACCCCCAGCCCTCAGGCCGCACAGCTGGAGGCGAGCGGTGGCCCGGAACAGGAGCGATGCTCCACCTGTATTTACAGCTGCTCGGCAAGGCTCTCATCGCCGCCTGAGCTCTGCGCCTGTCAGCTCAGGGATGGTGTTCGAGTCTCATAGGAGCTCAAACCCTACTGTGAACTGCAGGTGCCAAGGATCTAGGTTGCAGCTCCTTATGAGAACCTAAGGCCTGATGACCTGAGTGGAGCAGAGGCGGCGATGCTGGCCGTGGGGAGCAGCTGCAGATAGATGGAGGTTAGCAGAGAGGTTTGACTGCGCAGAGACCACGGTAAATCAATTGCAGACGCATCAGAGCCCTTTCAGTGAGTGACAGGTGACAGTTAAGCTGCATCTGGTGGCAGGTTTGATAGCAGCAAAGGAGTCGATGCACTTCACTTGCCCAGCTGCATCTGGTGGCAGGCTTGCAGTCAGGGTGCGACTCTTTAGTCTGCGAGCCCCCCCCCCCCCCCCACTTTACTGACCACTGAGCGCTTCCGTCCACGCCCCTTTCTCACGCTCTACCCTTGGTCTCAGTTACGGTTCTCATAATCCCATGTGCCAACCCTGGCATGTGGTGTGTTGTATAATTACTTCATTCTGTATTACAACGTAACAATAACAGAAATGAAGAGCACAATAGATGTAATGCACTTGAATCACCCTGAAACACTCCCCATCCTCCCAGCCCAGCCCATGGAAAAACTGTCTTCCATGAAACCGGTCCTGCTGCCAAGAAAGGTTGAGGACTGCTGGTATGAGAGTTCCAAATTCATCTTCTCCACACCCGCAGCAATACTTGCTATTTTGTTTCGGTTTTAAATAGGTACTCTAGTGGGAGTGAGGCGGTACTTCGCCGTGGTTTTAATTTGCATTTCCCTAATGGCCAAATATGAAAAATAGAAAGAAAAAGATGTTGAGCATCTTTGCGTGTGCTTGTTGGCCATTTGCGTATCTTCTTTGGAGAAATGTCTCTTCGAGTCCTTCACCAGTTTTTCAGAATGGATTATTTGTATTTTTGATAAGCTGTGATTTTTTTATGTATTCTGGACACTAGACTTTTATCAGATAGAGGCTTTGCAGATATTTTCATGTTTGTTTCTGTAACCACTGTAAGGTCCCTGACCAAGAACAATGACTTTGCTTCTTCTCTGACCCACTCACCACACCAGACATGCAGCAGTAGCGCGTTAATAGGATCTGTTTCCGTCTTTGATGCCACTGCTTTTGAGCCTCGATGCCTTGACCTGTTACCCCAGGTCCCCTTTGGGTTCTGGTAACACCCCCTTCACGGCTCTATCTGAGAATTTGACTTACAAGCAAGGACAAGTCAGTTGGTCAAAACGCTTCATCTTTTGAGAAATAGAATGGATGGGTGATGTTTTATGAGGGTGACAAACAGGCTGGGGTGGCTACTTGTGACTCGGTGGCGGCGGCTGAGGGGACCCAGCTCCCTGTTGGCACATCTCACCCACCTCCGCTGCAGCCGTGCCTGGCAAAGCCGCTGTGGCTGCGACTGAGAAATTCGAAGACAGACGCGCAGCAAGAGAAAAATTCACTGCCTTCCAAAAAATGATGATCCAGGAGACGCTAGCAGGCGAGTCCTAATGAAGACGCACCGTTACGCAGCATTCGTGCAATGAGCCTGGCCTGCCTTCTTTTAACCCTTTACCTGAGGATGCACTTACTCATTTGAGAGAAAGACTGTGGCCAGCCTGCACCCCGCACACAGAGTGACCGGCCAGGGCAAGCCCTGCCTCATTATCTTGCTCCTGCCAGCCGGCTGCCTTCGTAAGGTGCGGAGGAGGGTGAGTGAAACGCGCCGCTGCCCCGTCCTCATCCGAGAACTTCTGACACTGAGGCTGCACCGTCCCTCCCCTGCCCCAGTGGCACCGCGGCATGAGGACGAGAAGCTGGGACCATGGTGAATGGAGACCAGCTGGCCCCAGGTGGTCCTGCAGGCTGTGAAACGCAGCTAACCCAGAGCGCCATTTTATTCCTGTTTATATTCTTTTAATCAATCGCAATGCCCAATATTTAATATGCAAATAAAAACTTTTCAAACCAGGAAACGGGAGCTGAGCAGAGTTAGGGGTTTGCCTAAGACCCGAAAGCAGTAGGCGGTGAGCTGGAATCCAGTCGGGGTTCTTGGTGGGCGGTGTCCTCTCCACCGGCCCCTCCCCCCATCGCAGGCCGAGGCCAGGGCTGCTCCTGTCCGCAGACCGCCTGACCTTCAGCGGTGTTGACCTGAGAGGGCTTGAAGATTTGGGAGAAATTTGATTCGGAGCTATTCTGGGTGGTTTTCCTGTTTACCGTTAGGGGAAAGAGCCACAGTTTCCACCTCCTCGCGTGCCGCTAGGGTGCAGTGCCTTGCGAGGGCTGAACCTGACCGGATTGCTGCCTTGTTAATATTTAAATTTGTAAAAGAAATACATGTGTGGTGTAAAAATACTTCAAAACTGTTTAAATTCCCTTCATTAGCCTCAATCCTGAAGCCCTCCGCAGAGGCAAAGACCGGGTACAGTTTGGTGTGTGTGATCCCCGCCTTTACGTATTTTATACGTAGTCACGCGTTATAATGTTAGAGCTTTTTTAGAAAAAAACATAAATAGATCATACTCCTCGTATTCTCTGCTGCCTGCGTTTTTCCACCGGAACTATATTTACACCTCACACGGTCTCTTCTCATCCTTAGAGATCCTACAGCAAAGAGCTGTTTGAGGAGGTGATTTCGAAGCTGCGGAAGGCAGGGATCAAATCCACAATAGCCATAGAGAAGTTCAGGCTTCTCGCCGAGAAGGTGGAGGAGATCGTGGCCAAGAACGCGCGGGCCGAGATCGACTACAGCGATGCCCCGGACGAGTTCAGAGGCAAGTGGCCGCTTTCCCACGCGGACCCTGTGGTTGGAGCTGGAAACACGTGCTGTTAGTGCAGGACGCTCTGCCCTGATCGGCGGGGCCCGGCGGGCTGGGGGTCGTCCCACAAAGCCAAGGGTCACCGGTGACTCGCTGTCCGGGCACCTGCCTGGGTTGCGGGTCCAGCCCCCAGTTGGGGTGCCTACGTTGATATTTCTTCCCCTTTCTCCCACGTTGTCCCCCTCTCTAAAGATAAACCTATATTTTCAAAAAGATAAAAACACAGGACATTCTGTTCTTTCAACTATTTAATGGTTCTGTGGTTGCTTTTTGAGACTGTCTGCAATGACATTTGCCTCCTTGTAGTTCACGCTGTAAGTTAAAAGAAGAAAAAAGTCCTTAGCCTGACTTCAAACCAGGTAACAACCCAGAAGATTCTAAGGCCAGCCTTGCCTTTGCAAGTGGGGCCTGGCATTTTTAGGAAGGCTGAGATGTCCAGTGAAGGGGTCTGGCCAGCCGTCGGGCTGCCCCTGGGCCTGGCTCCCATTTGCTGTCCTCTCCCCCCAGCAGGGTGGACAAGGGCTACTGTCCCTGCCACCAGGCCACGTGTGTCCTTGTATGCTCATTTCCCCTAGAGCTCGGGCCCTGTCGCAGCCGCGTGATTGCCGTACCTGTGGATGTGTGTGTTATCTTTCCCCGACCCGAGGGGCTTGCTTTGGTTTGGTTTTCAGCTGCAATCCTGTTGTTAGAAGAGTTTGCTTTGCTTTGCCTCCGTAGACCCTCTGATGGACACCCTGATGACGGACCCGGTGCGGCTGCCCTCCGGCACCATCATGGACCGCTCCATCATCCTGCGGCACTTGCTGAACTCCCCCACCGACCCCTTCAACCGGCAGACGCTGACCGAGAGCATGCTGGAGCCAGGTACGGCCTGCGCTGGCGGCGCCAGGCCTGGGGGCCGCCCCGGAACCGGGGGCGACTCAAAGCGGGGGGCTTAGCAAGTCCAGAAACTCCGCAGGTTATGACACTGAGCGGGAAGGACACGGAACATTCTTTGCTCTTTTTCACTGTCGAAGTCTAGTCCTTCTCATGTCCTGTTTCTTTCTTCTTCAGGCTTCATTTCACTTGAGCAAATGAGGGCCTTTTCTCTCCGTTTATGCTACTGTCCGGGGCATTAACCCTTCCCTTTTCTTCTCTCAGTGCCAGAGCTGAAAGAACAGATCCACGCCTGGATGAGAGAGAAACAGAACAGTGACCATTAAGCCGCCCCTTCGCCGCCCTCTGCTGGGAGCAGCCAAGGCCAGCGAGCACCCGGGAGCCGCGTCGGGGGCACGGACGCTCCTCGCACGTGGAGGCCAGGCGTGGGGCCCACCGGAGCCCACCCAGAGCGACCACACGGTGGCCATCTGAAAGGACGAGAACGAGAAGAGGAGCCCATTCCTGTACATATATTTAAGTGACAAACGTGGTCAAAAGCGTGAGGGACACATTTTATGATTGATTGCTTGTGTAATGAAACACGTCCTTCATTTGTCACAGTTCGGGGCTTTTGCAACGGAAGCTTTTTAGTGATTGATAATGAATGGGTCTGGGCAGCATCCCCTCCGTCTTTTTTTCCCTAAATCCAATATCCATTGATTTGATTGTGATTAGAGAACCTTGGACATTTTGCTGCTAAAGAATCTTCCCCCCACCCCTTCCCTTCCTGACCCTACTTGCACTGCTGTGGATTTTTTTAAGAGAAGCAAAAACAAAAATAAATTCCTTTCCCTGGCCCTCCAAACGTATATTCTGTGAGATAACTGTGCCTGCAACAAAGTGTTAATCCTGGGGTCGTATTTTTATATCATATTCACATATTTGTTTTTTTAATTGGTGTTAGATGACATGATTAATAAAAAAGGCAAGATATTTTCAGAATTTGAATTTCAGTTTTTTTTTTCTTTTGAAACGTCCCTTAATTTTTTTTTTCTTTTCTTTTTTTAATTCTAAGCAAAATGAAGAGAATCCTGTTGCTCTGGTCCTTGTCCTAAGCCCCCTTGTAGGAGCCTAAGGAGCAGCTGCAGCCGAAGAAACGTTTCGGTCTGTCAGGGTTCACGTGGCGGGTCGGTGGACAGGGAGGCGGGTGTTTTTCCTGCTCCGTGACAGTTTGCAACCTGCACGGTTACCCTGTGAGGGCACATGGGTTCCTCGACGCCTGAGTTAGTGAGTTCAAGGCAGGGCTCCTGCGTGTGATGTGTCCTTTGGGGCTTGGTCTTACCAAAGCAAAAAAGGGGTGCAAGGAATGTGAGGTACGTCTGCTTGTAAAAACACGCACACGCACACGGAAACAAGACCTTTTGTATTACCGCTCCCTCCTTAACATACTTGAATTCTCGGATTTCCTCTGGGGTAAAAAAGGATTTGAAACCATAAAGTGTTTGGAAGAAATTAAGTCTACGGAAACAGCCTTGCTTTTTCTTTTCCTTTTTTTCCCCCTTTCCACAGACAATGTCCTCTGTTCGATTCCTAATGCAAACTATAATAAAAGGTGATACACGTTTAGAAGGCATCTTCTTCGAGTCTCTTCTTTTTGTGCAACGCAGAGGGGTGGGTGAGCAGCGGAGCCAAATGAGTTTGCCTGTGGGGAATTCTCCTCCCCGCAGCCCCTTAACCATTGCTGTTTTCGGGAGCAAATGCCAGGATTTGTATCCATCTCCCTGCTCCATTTGGTCCTCATGCCACAGTTTGCTTGTCCAAGGGGGCTGAGCTTCATCACCTTCCATCTGTCTTTCTCAAGGTGCTCCCCCACCAAAAATATCCTGCCCCTGACCTTTACAATTCTCCGTGCAAGTCCAGCCCATTTCATAAGCCTTTTCCCAGGCGCTGCGGTTTAGAAAACTGTATCCACCCTGGGATAATACTGCTGAGCGCTTACATGGCGTTTACTGGGAGCCAGGCACCATGCCATGGCCTTGACACCAATGGAGTCACCCCCAAGAAGATGGTACTGTTATCTTTGTAGGTTCGGCAGGCAGGATGCGGGGCAGGGAGAAGTTACATAACTTGCCCAATGGCCAGTTTGTGGCACAGCAGGTGTCCAGGCCCAGAGCCCAGGACAGAGCCACCATGTCTACTTTTCTTGAGCGATGTTTGGACTAAATCACATTTTTTTCTTTCAAAAAAAATATAATGTGGGCCCTGGTTGGTGTGACTCAGTGGATAGGCACTGGCCTGCGAACCCAGAGGTCGCTGGTTCAATTCCCAGCCAGGGCAACATAACCAGGTTGCAAGCCAGGTCTCCAGCCAGGTCCGTCGCTGGAGGCAGGTGAAACGCAACCATACATGGAGGCTTCTCTCCCTTTCTTCCTCCCTCCCTGCCCATCTCTCCGAAAAGAATGAATAAAACCTTCAAAAATACATTAATGAATTCCTTGTAACAAAAAATCTAGAGAATGTAAACATGCCCAAAATGAAAAATACCCGTAATTCCCCATGGAGGTAATTCTGTTACTTTTTATTAATAAATGCCTATCCGCTGGCTTCTATGCCCCATTTTGTTTCTTTAATCCATCTCACGAATGTGTGCTATCTTCGCCAACCAGATTATAAATCCTCAGAGGTACAGATTGTGTCATAGTATTTACCTGCCCCTCTTGTCCCCACCCTGGGAGCTGGGGGGGCTGCAGCTCTATCCACTGTATGCACATATCATGTTGAATGTTCAGAATTCACAGGCACCACGGACCTTCTGGCAGATACACTCTAGGGGGAGGATGTTTGGGATTTTGATTTTTAGAGTCTCAGGATTGCTATTATATCGGAACTTGCCATCGCCACCCATCTGTTACGTATATTAAAATTCCAAATATTTTTAAAGTAGATCCTGGCCCCCTGGCCAGGTGGCTCAGTTGGTTGGCTCATCATCCTGTGCATCAAAAGGTTGAGGGTTTGATCCCCAGTTGGGGCACACACCTAGGTTGTGGGTTCAATCCCCAGCTGGGTGTATATGGGAAGCAATAGGTGGATCTGTCTGCTTCTCTCTGGGTTTAGCAAACATGTCCTCAGGTGGAGATTTCTTTAAAATTCTAAGTAGATCTTGGCTCCAAGGAAGATGGTCACATGAGGAGGAGGAACAGAAGAGAAACAGTCCTTGAAAGACAATCAGGCTAACTTTGTATTTGTTTCCGGACTCCCTTGTTGTGTGGATTTTAAAAAGAAGTTGATAAAATACCTTTTGAAAAGATAGCTGAGCATGTTCTTTTGTTCGCATTTTGTAACTTTGGGGCGTGGTTCATCAAGTGGGGCATTTCACAGTGCTTTTGTCGGGGTGCTGAGGGGAGAGGAGGAAGCACTGCTGACTAGGCAAGTGTTGGATTGAAGGAAACATCCCAGTGGCCCGCGAGCCTGGCGTTGGTGCCCGCTCGTGTTGAGCTAAAGGAAACCACCTTGCGCTGATGGACAACATGCATTTCTTGAGCATGTTCTATGCGTGAACCACTCTGGTGTATAAATTTGGTGAGGCCTCAACAACTGTGTGAAGGAGCTAGAGGAACTAGTATGTAAATCCAGGCCATCTAGCTAGGTTCCACCACCCCTGCCCTGTGCCAGGATTCCAGAATGACCCAAGTTCAGGATGCCCAAGGAGGTACCATAGCCTTCTGGAAGGAGCTTTGACCCCAGGGCCGTTACCAGCCGCTCAGTGGTCACCCTAAATTCGTATCTCTAGCCCAGGCCTCTCTTCTGCACCGCCGACCCTGGGAACCTCAGATACCTAACAGGCCCTCAGAGCGAATGTGTCTAAGCTGGTTCCTGATACTCACCCCCAGGCCTGCTCCTCTCGGCCTCCAGCACCATGAGGGGCAACTCCATCCTTCCACGTCTCTCAGGCCAAGGACTTTGGAGTCATCCTTGACTCCTGCCATGCTCGGTTCCTATCCAATCTGTCCGCACATGTGTCAGCTCTGTCTGCAAACTGTGAACTGTCCCTTCCCAGATTTAGCCTCTTCCCTGCAGTCCCCTGGGTTACCGCAGGCGCATCATAGCCGAGCTCCCTGTCCAACAGCCCCCGCCCCCCCCAACCAGCCCCATCCTCCTTTCTCAAACCCCAGCTGGAACGGTCCTGTGGAAACTAAGATCAGGCCACTTCTGTGCGCAAAACTCCCCAACGGCTTTCTCGTATACTCCCACCTCCTTAACCTCTCTGACGTGCTGCTTGCCCAGCCGCCAGACCATGGCTTGTTCCTCACCCCTGCCAGGCCCTTGCTACTCCTTCCGCAGGGAATCTCCTTCCCACAGGTACCTGCACAGGACAGGTCACTCACGCCCTTTCTTCTTTCGGTCTCTACTCAAATAGCACCATGAGTTCTACCCTATTTAAAATGGCAATGTGTTCCCCCACCCTCGTTGTTCATTGCCCCTCTCCTCTTCGTTTTCTCCTTAGCATTCATCATTACCCAGCATGCTATGTCTGCAGTTTACTTGTCCACAGTCTATTCCCCCACTAGAAAATATGTCCTGGGAGAGTAGAGATCTCAGCCTGTTCTGGAACCCCGGCACCTGGAAGAATGCCTGGCAGAGTAAGCGCTCCACGTGTTGAATGAATTCTCTCCATCTATGTGTGTGTTATTTCAGTTGTGTCAGTTATCTGTGGCTATGTGACCAACTCACCCCCAAATTCTGTGGCTTGGTGCCGTAATGGTGATCGCATCTTCCACAATTCTGGAGGCTCCAAGAGCAAGTGTCCAAGAGGATCAGACAGAAGCTGTGTCACCTTTGACAACCTCGTCTTGGAAGTCACGTGGTGTCACTTCTGCCTGAGTCACAAAGCCACCTGGATTTAAGAGGAATGAAAGTTGAATCCACCTCATGACGGGAAGACTGTTCGGAACCCATTGTAAGAAGAGCAATTGAGAGGGGAAATCATTGTTCCGGCCACTTGTAAAATTAGATCTGCCACATTCCTCTTCTGGCAACGATTTACAATCTTCCTCTATGCGAAATACATTCATCACTTCCCCCAAAGATTCCCAAATATGGCATCAGCTTGAAGTCCAACCTCTCATCCTCCAAATCAGGTTTAGGAGCAGATGAGGTACCTCAAATGTGACTGTGGGTACAGTCCCTTGAGTGCCATTCTTCTGGATCTAAAGATGTGTGAACTTGCCCTGGCTGGTGGCACAGTGGATCAGGCACTGGCCTGCAAACCCAAAGGTCATTGGTTCGATTCCCAGCCAGGGCACATAACCAGGCTGTATGCCAGGTCTCCAGCCAGGTCCATGACTGGACGCAGGTGAAAGGCAACCATATACATTGATGTTTCTCTCCCTCTCTGCCTCTCTCCCTTTCCCTCTTGCTAAAAATAATAAATAAAATCTTTTAAAAATGCATATAATTTAGAAAAAACGATGTGTGAACTTAAGATTCAAGTTATTGATACTCACACACTATGCAATTACTGTGCAATGGTAGGACAGGCATAGAAAACCCTCTAGAGATGATTCTGGTCAGAAAGTTGGAAAAGGGAAAAGACAGGAGTCGCTGGTCCACAGTCATTCTGAAGTCCAGCCAGACGTGTGTGGCTAGTTCCTTGTTCAGGGTCAGTCCTACAGCCTGCGACTTGTTTTCCAAGCTCTCAGCCCCACCCTCAGGGCTCCTGGTTTCTGCCTCTGAATCTTTTCTTCCTTTTCCATAAGAAAATGGAATTGCAACTGACTATTCTTCCCAGCTTGTTTCCTGCTGTTTTCCTGGTGCACTTTCTCTGTTCGTTTTCATGTAAGCAGGAGGTACTTTCTTCTGAACAATTCTCTTAAAATTCTGTGGCTTTTCCGATTATCATTGGTTTACCCTATTAGACACAAACTATAATCACAAACTTCTTCAAGATAAACTCTTTTCCATTTTGGGTTTCCTCTGAAGCCCTTAAATCTTTCTGAGATCTTAACAAAGGGTTTTTTAAGTCATGTTCTTGGCCCCAAACCTATTTTTCCACAGGCCATGAGAAGAAGCCAAGTGACGCAGCCGTTAACCTGCTTTGAAATCTCCTGACCTAGATCATGCAGTGCACTTGGTACGTTTCCTCTTTTCCCCATTCCCACAGATGACAGTGTCGCCAGAGTTTCCACCACGACCCTTTCCTCCAGCTCCCAACAACATGTGCTCACTTTCCTTCAAACTCTCTTTGATGTTCTTCAGGCCTCACCAACTGCCACCTCAATGCACTTCGGCTCGTCACTCAGTCAGTCCCAGAGCCAGGGACACATGTTTAGGGCTTTGTTCCAACCGCAGCCGTGTCCAGGAACTAAATCCGGCTGCTAAAGAGATCACCCAAATGCAACTGGCTTAATTAAAACAACAGCTTTTCCCTTCTTATCCTCTGTCCTGCTTCTGGGGTAAACTGGGCTCAACCAAGCAGTGGTCACTCAAGGACTTGCATGTAGTGGCAATAATGTACCGGCTGAGGCTGGAGTCAATTTAAAGGAAGCAATGCCAACGACATGTTTTAAAAACACCCAGAGCCTGTGGGTGGGAGATCTTGCTGGAACCATCTTCGAAAATGTAATCCGTCACAGAGTCTCTCCCACCTGTAAGGTGTCACTCCTTTGTTTTTCTGCCCCTCTTCTTGCTGTTTCGTAGGCATCCTTTTGTACTTTCTAGGCCTGAACTCGCGAATCGGTTTTAAGTGTTGGGAAATCTCTCCATGTTCTCCTTCTGACAGCTTCGTTCTGACCTCCCTTTTTGAATTGAAATTCTGAAATTGTAGTAGTATCACATCTATCTATATTTTATTGATGGATTTTTTTGAGGTGAAATCCATGGACCATACAGTCAACCATTTTAAGGTGTACCATCCAGTGGTATTGAGTGTATTCCATGCAGTGACCAGCTCTGTCTAGTTTCAAAACTACAGATGCAGTTTTAGAACTTTATATATATATTTAAAAAAAAAAAAAAAAGATTTTATTTATTATTTTTCAGAGAGAGGGGAAGGGAGAGAGGCAGAGAGGGAGAGAAACATCCATGTATGGTTGCCTTTCACCTGCCTCCAGCTAAGGATCTGGCTGGAGACCTGGCTTGCAACCTGGTTATGTGCCCTGGCTGGGGAATCGAACCAGCGACCTTGGGTTTGCAGGCCAGTGCTTTATCCACTGTGCCACCAGCCAGGGCAGAACTTTATATATTTTATTTAATCTTTTGACTAAGAAATATGTACATATAGTTCAAAGTAGAAGAAATACCAAAGAAATTTGGGAAGGACAGCTTCCTGTACTCCCACCTCCTGAAACCCCTCCCTGTTGCCAGTTTCTTTTTCAACAGAAATAGTTCTATACTACGCCATGCCTTGCTTTTTTCACATTAATATGCCTGGGAATCCATTCTTTCCTTCCAGCAGCACTTAAAATGTCATTTCCAAGTCGCCGGGTGAGAGCACTTCGGCTGATCGCCATCTGGGTTACCTCAAACAGCTGCAGCGACAACCTTGTAAACGCATGATTTTGTACCTGTGCAGCCCTATTGTTAAGATAAAGCCCTGGCTGGTGGCTCAGTGGACAGGTGTTGGCCTGCGAACCCAAAGGTCACCGGTTCGATTCCCAGCCTAGGCACATAACCAGGTTGCAAGCCAGATCTCCAGCCAGGCTAGTAGCTGGAGGCAGGTGAAAGGTGACCATACATGGATGTCTCTCTCCCTCTCTGACTCTCTCCCTTTCCCTCTCTCTAAAAATAACAAATAAAATATTTAAAAAAATATGTAAATAGGCCCTAGCTGGTAGCACAGTGGATAAGGTGCCGGCCTGCGAACCCAAAGGTCGCAGGTTCAATTCCCCAGCCAGGGCACATAACAAGGTTGCAAACCAGGTCTCCAGTCAGGTCTGTGGCTGGAGGCAGGTGAAAAGCAACCATACATTGATGTCTCTCTCCCTGTCTGCCTCTCTCCCTTCCCCTCTTTCTGAAAATAATGAAATAAAATCTTAAAAAAAAAAAAAATGTAAATACCTAGAGCAGGATTGGAGTTTCAAAGAGTCTATGCAATTTTAATTTTGCTACATATTACCAAATTGCCCTCCACTGGTGTTATACCATTTACTTTCTCACCTGCGATGTCTTGGGGGAGGGGGGACGGTCAGGGAGTCAGGAAAGTTTCTCTAAAAACTATCATTTAAACTTGAAGAGAGTAACGGAGAAAGGCCCACAGAGCCCCGTGGCAACCGTGGCCCAGCCAGTGGAAACAGCAAATGCAGAGGCATCTGCAGCAGGTCTCCTAGGCTGGCTGAGGAATCACAGGGAGGCCAGGGTGCTGGAGGGAAGCCAGCAAGGCCGTGACTTGCAGGGAAACCCAGAGGTAGGAGGAGACCGTGGCCACACATGCCAGCCTTGGAACCACCACAGCTTTTACCTTGCCTTTGCTATTGGGAGGTGTGAGCAGAGGAGTCACGTTACCTGGCATTCCACTCGTTCGTGTTATCAGCTCTACTCCCCAGAGCGGCGGGAAGGGCATGGGCAGGAGCCACAGCAACCGACCGCAGGGGTGAGACCAGCTGTCCTAGGCTGATGTATGTGTGTGTGTGTGTGTGTGTGTGTGTGTGTGTGCTGTGGTCCAGAGCTGGTTCTGTGTGGATAGGACCAAAAGGACTGGCCAGTTGGCTAAATGTGGAGAATCATTTGAAGCAAAGATTTTTGGCTTGAGCGCTTTGAGAGATGGACTCACCATGGGCTGACTTGGGAAGCCTGAAACAAAGAGTAATTTGTAGTTAGGGGAGTTCAGTTGCTTCATTTTGTTCGCTTTAAATTGAAGGTGAGTCTCCAGCCAGGTCCATGGCTGGAGGCAGGTGAAAGGCAACCAAACATGGATGTTTCTCTCCTTCTCTGCCTCCCTCCCTTCCCCTCTCTCTAAAAATAAGAAATAAAATCTTTTTTTAAAAAAAGAAATAAATTGAAGGCGATTTTAGTCACCCAATTCTCAAATAGTTAATTGGATATTTGAACCTGGAGTTTCTGGCAGAGGTCCAGATTAAATAAATTAATTTGAAAATCACCCCTACACTTCACAAATGCTAAACTGTCTTAGCTATGAACATAATAATTTCTTATATTTTATTTATAATATTCTACTGTAAAGGTTTAAATTCTGTAAGCGTTTTGTGCATTTGTTATTTCCTGATTACAGTGTTTGTTGCTATTATGAAAGATATCTTTTCTATTATATGTTCTAGTTAGATATTATTGTTATAGAATGTTGTACCCCGCAACCCTTCAGAAATGTTATTTCTTTTAATTTGGCGATTCTGATGGTCTTTCTATGGGGGTTAATGTATCATCTGTGAATAAGGACAGTTTTGCCTCTTTATTTTCAATTTTCTACCATTTATATTTCTTCTTTTATTACATTATCAAGTACGTGTTACATTTTTCATAATTCTTGAAAAGAAGAAAAGTCATATTAGGCATTTTTACCTTGCAAAACTAAATGGGAATGCATATACAGATTTTCTCTTTTTTTAAGATTTCATTATTTGCTTTTAGAGAGAGTGGAAGGGAGTGAGAAAGAGAGGAAGTAAAACATTCACATGTGATGGATTGTCTCTCGCATGCCCCAACCTGGGGACCTGGGTCACAACCCAGGCGTGTGCCCTGACTGGGAATTGAACCTGTGACATTCCAGTTTGCAGGCTGGTCCTCAATCCACTGAGCCACACCAGCCAGAATACACAAAGATTTTCTAAGGCATGTGACATTTGTAGGTATCTGGGAGATAGTCTTTATCAAATTAAGCAGTTTCATTCTTCTTTTTTTTTTTTTTAATCTTTGTTAAATTACCAAGGGCCTTTTTTTTTTTTTTTTAATTAATTATTTTTAGAAAGAGAGGAAGGAAGAGACATCCATGTATGGTTGCCTTTCACCTGCCTCCAGCCACAGACCTGACTGGACACCTGGCTTGCAACCTTGTTATGTGTCCTGGCTGGGGAATTGAACCTGTGACCTTTGGGTTCTCAGGCCGGCACCTTATCCACTGCGCTACCAGCCAAGGCCCAAGGGCTTTTTCTTGAACTCATGTGACTTTCATCCTTAGACTATTATTGCTGAGCATTACACTCTTAAACTTTTAAACCTTAAATCATTCTTGCAGTCCTGTATTATTAGTTTCAACTTGTTAACATTTTATTTAGGAGTTTTGCTCTCATGAGCAAAGGTGAAATGAACCCATACATCCCTTTCTACAGTTCATTCTCACCCAGTTTTAGAATTAAAGATTTTATTAGTTTTGTAAGACTCATTGAGGATATTTAATTCATTAAATAAATATTAAAAAAATATTAATTGAGAATCACTATGTGCCGAATGCTGTTCCAGGTGTTGGAATACAAAAATGCTGTCATTGTGGAATTTATTTTGCTGTTCGAGAAGACAGATAATAAGTAAAATAACGATATGATGAATGGTGGTATATGCTAAGGAGAAAAATAAAGTAAGAAGTGGGGGGTGAATGGGATTTAGTTTTATTTAGGGTGGACAGGCAAGACCCATGGAAAAGATGGCATTTGACCTTTCCCCTTTGTCTGGAACCATTTACAGATGATAGGAAACATGCACTTTGAAAGGCTGATGGAACACTCATAAAACAACCTGAACTTGGGGCTTTTTACTGTGAGATGTAATTAAGGACACATGATCTAAGGGCCATTTCCCTTTCTTTCATGGTTGTCGTTGACACAGAACTTGAACATGCAATATATATACCTTTCTGTTAGAGTTACATCTGTAGTTTTCTCTTTTTCGTTACGAATTGTATTTACCTAACACCTTTTCTCTATTGATTATTCTTGTCAGGTGTTTCTCTTGCTTATTCATTTTTTCAAAGGGCCAGCTATTGTATTTCTTATTGAAGCATAGTGGGCATTCAAGGAAGGGCATAGGTCCTGAGTGTGCATCCTGACCTTGCTCAGGTGTCTTGTACAATTCGCACCTGACCAAGAAACTGCATGATGGGCCCCCCGAGTCCTCTCCAGCACCACCAGCTGCCGCTTTCCCCTGAACCCCAGGACTTATCACCATCCTGACAAAAACTCTTGCTTTGCTTGATTTTGTTTATTGTCCTTCTCATTCTCCATCTTTTTATTCCCCCTCCCTTTGTTCTTTTTCTAGCCTTGGAGTTGAACAGTATCTGATATATTTTCTGACAAATGCACATCTTCAAAGTTATAAATTCTCCTACAGTGCTGTTTTAACCAGACTCCAGCTATTTTGACACGTGGGGTTTATGTCATTCCTCATTTCTGTGCCTCTCACGGTCTCCTTCATAGTTTTGTTTTCAAGTGTTAGAAATTTCTAGACACGCATCTGGAATTACGTTTGAATTGATTTAAAATTTAGTTCTCGTTGTGTTGCTCTGTGCTCTGAGGACAATGGTGAAAATGATGCTAATTCTTAGAAATCTGTGAAGGCTTCCCTGTGGCCTTGAACATGATTAAATTTTGTAACTGTTCTATGTATCTCATTGGTTTATCAGGTGTAAAATTCTACAGTATTTATGAACTCCAGCTTATTACTGAAATCTGCTCTATTTTTGCTTATTTTTTATTGTCAGGTTTCTGGTCGATCTATTTATTTCCAAGACTATACGATAAAAACCTCTCTTGCAATTGTCAACTCATGTGGCTTTATCGGTAATTATTTCATATCTTTTGAGTATGTTGTAAGGAAGATGATACTCATGAATACATTTTCTTGATTATCTTTCCTCTTGCTATCCTTTTGTCTCCAAGGAAGTTTGTTATTTTCATTTCTTTCTTTCATATTAAATTGCTACCCTGGTGTTGTTTGGTTGATATTTGGCTAACACACCTTTTTCCTTGTTTTCCTCCTACCTTTTTATTATGTAACATCACACCTATTCAGGAAAATGCATAAAACAGAGACACCCAACTTAATTATGATCAAGCTTCACTTGTGTAACAACCACTCAGGGAATATTTCTAGTTCCCAGAAGCTCATTCAGTGCCTGTTCCCAGGCACCACCATCCCCAACCCACCCGCAGGTAAGCAGAGCTCTGATTTCTATGGTAACCATTTCCATACTTTCCTTTATGGCTTTGTCACTGAGCTATACGTAGTGAAACACCAGGGTTTAATAATGCCTATTTTGTAGTGTTATATTAATACATTTAAATTTAACAGAGTTAAATATGGATTTTCTTGCTTGTTATGGCATAAGAGTGAGGATTGCTGCATTACGTATGCTTCATTCATTTTCATTGCTATATGTAGTTCATTGTATAAATAAATTTTTAAAATCTTAGGCATTTTACTGTTGAGGGACACTTGGGTTGTTAGCAGTTTGGGACTATTACAGATATTGTGGCTATGAACATTCTTAAATATGTTTCAGCGTCCATTTGATGTGAATTTTTGAGTTTTATCAAGTGCACTTTTTTTTTTTTTTTGCATCTAATGAGATCTTAATGAAGTTTTATTTGAGGCTGTAAATATGGTAAATGGCACTGATTAAATTTTGAATGTTAAACAACCTGTTTCATTGTTGGAGAAATCTTGCTAGGACATCACATTTTATTCTTTTTATATATTGTTTGAGCCAGTTTGCTAGAATTCCATGAGGAATGATTTCATCTATTTATAGCTCACATTTGCATCATAAGGGATATTGGTTTCTGGTTTTCATTTCTTGTAATATTTTTTTTCTGGCTTTAATAACTTCCCCACTTTTTCTCTACATTGAAGATGCCAATTTTCAAAATCACTACATTGCATAATTCAGTGATTCAGCATTATAACCGATGGTACTGTGTGTGTGTGTGTGTGTGTGTGTGTGTGTGTGTGTGTAGTTCCCTCACCATGGCTGGTGTGGCTCAGGGGACTGGGCATGGTGAACCAAAGGTCACTGGTTAGAGTCCCAGTTAGTGCACATGCCTGGGTTACAGACCAGTTTGGGACATGCGAAAAACAGTCACACATTGATGTTTCTCTTCCTCTCTTTCTCCCTTCCTTTCACTCTCTAAAAATAAATAAATAGAGCCCTGGCTGGTGGCAAGTGGATAAGGTGCTGGCCTGCAAACCCAAAAGTCACTGGTTTGATTCCCAGCCAGGGCACATAACCAGGTTTCCAGCCAGGTCTGTGGCTGGAGGCAGGTGAAAGGCAACCATACAATGATGTCTCTCTCCCTCTCTGCCTCTCTTCTTTCCCCTCTTTCTAAAAATAATATAACTAAGTAAATAAATAAATAAAATATATTTTTTAATAAAAGCATTTCTCTCATTACCTCTTCTTGGTGTCTTCTGGTGGAGGCTTGCAATCTGGTCCTTAGTCCACAATTCCTTCTTTGTATGCATTTCCCTATTCAACCCTGCATCTTCAATTCGTTTTTCTAATGCTTATTCTATGCGTGTTCCCAACAGCCTCTCTTTGAAGATACTTATTGCGCTTATTTGAAATACGCTGTCTAGTTCATAACTTCTGCTTCCTCCAAGGTGCTCACTTGCTTACCTCTCTCTGACTTATTGCTGTTTTGTTCCTTCGATGTATATGTAGATGGGTAGTTATTTTCTCACAAGTTCATATTTGCCTGAGCATGATCGACTACTTGGAGGGTTGTGTGGCCAGGTAGTGAGAAATAGGCTCAGTCCCTAGTTTGCACACTCCTGGTGTGCGCGGCCCGCACTTGGGTTGGGAGTGTCTCAGGGCAGGGGAGCTGCCATTTCATTACGAGTCTCCTAAGTCCCCATTTGCCTCTCACAGGTCACCCTGCCCTTCCAGAAGCCCATTCATCTTCCCCAGCCCTTAGGGAAATCCCTTTTCCTTGGCTGCCATGCCCTGGCCCTTAGGGAAAGAAGGAAGAGAAAGGAAAACTGGGACCAGGCTGTCTGCTCTTCCCCACCAGGCCTGGGTACCTCCCCAAACTACTCTTGCACCCCGTGCTGCAGGGCCAGGGACTCATCGCCATGGGGACCAAGGGAACACAGGTGACTCAAGAGCTCTCCCCGGGCCTCCCTGCCACCGACAACACACCCCATCTGCTCCAACTGCCACTACCTCCTTCCCAGAGACCAAGTGCCTTCGGTGCCTAAGTCCGTAAGGTACTCTTCTGAGAACTTGTGTCTCAGGGACTAATGAAGGGTGGGCCAGAGCATCACATCGGTCATTTCCCAATCTCGTGGAATCCAGGGATGGGTGAAGGGACGGTGGTGGTGTTGTTTCCAGGAGACAGACTGTCCTTTTGAATTGTGTGTTGCCTTTGATGCTGGTTTAAATGATTCATACTGTTTTGTTGAAAGCTAAGCATGTTAGGTAAATTGCCACCAATGGAAAGGTGGAGAATGAACAGACCAACTGGATTGTGCTAAAAATAAAAATACACTGTAGTTCCAAAATATCTCCACCCTGTGATACCTTGAATCTCTTTTCATGTAGTTGTGTGTGTGTGTGTGTGTGTGTGTGAGAGAGAGAGAGAGAGAGAGAGAGAGAGAGAGAGAGAGAGAGACAGGTGGTTGGTTGTCCCCAGGTCTTTGCTCATTTCTGGAGGTTATTTCTGTACCTTCGGGTCCTTTGTAAGATGAGTAGGCTACCTGTGAACATTATGTGGGTGGGAGGAAATTGCTGATGTATTGGTTTTAAAAAGAAGCTCCTATACGGAAAAACATGTTGCAAATAAATAGGCTTAATTTTTAGCTACAAACACTGGCAGCTATTTATTTATATAAATATTATAGATCGAAATGCTGAGCTTCTTCCCCGGTGAAAGCTGTGCCTCAGCGTCCTTTCCAACTACAACCTCCTGAGACCGTCTGTGATGCGTACATGGTCTTCTCTTCCACTTGACTTCTGCCGGTCCTGGAGCAAATACTATGGCAGCCAGGGGCCTCATTCTCCAGTCTCTTCTCCTTATGGCTTTGTGCCCATAAATCAGGACGAGAACAGCATTCAGTTTAGGGCTTTGCAGACCATTCTGTTATGAAGACCATTTATCCCAACATTTTGTGCAGGTCCATTTACACAGCCAAAACATGATGCGTACAGATAAGGAGCATAAAGCTGGTGACGGCGGCCATGCACTGACGACTATGAGAGGCTCAGATAGAAACTAGGAGGCGGAATGAGTATTGAGAGTCTGAACAGAAGGTCCTGTTCCTACAGGAACAAGCAGGGGCTCATTTGTAGATTAGGATTCAATTCAAACCCCCAAATCCCAGGCTGCTGATTAGTTGATTTGCCTGGGAACTCAAAGTCAGGTAGGTAGCAAGGGAGGAGAATAAAAATCAAGCTTTCAGTCCTTCTTCTTTTTCCTTTTGGGAAAATTGAAGACAGAGCCTCCTTTGAAAGGGGGAAGGGGAATGGAAACAAACCTTTTTGAAGGGTCAGCAGCTTCTATTTCTCTGATTGCCACGCCGGGACTAAGAGCCTAAAATGGCTGCCAAGTAACCTCTTTAGCTATAAACTAAATAGATCATCTTTTCTTTTTTTTTTGACAAATTGTATCTCCTTGTGGAAGTGAAAACATTCTTGGCTCGGATGAAGGCCTGACCTAATTTCAACATAAAGTGCGTGGGAGAAGGAACTTTCAAAGTGATGCCTCTCCAGCTGAAATAGTTGCAGTAGAATGAATTCGAGTGAGTCCACCACTTAGAACGCTACCTTGCTATTGATGAAATTCCAAGTGCTTTTATCCCCATCTTCTTCATGTTTTTGATTGGTGAATACTTAATTTGTTTATTTCTGTTGGTTTTATGTATAGAAGGGGCATACGGTGCTGTACCTGCCATGGGGTTTGAGTCCGTTGTTCATGAGTTTGAAGTCTGTCCCCATCACCACTTCCTGACTGTGACCATGAATCAATTACTTAATCTCTGTACGAGGTTCCCATGGTGGCTGTAACAAATTACCACAAACTAGGTGATTTAGAACAGCAGTATTTTATTACATCACATTTCCGGAGACCAGAATTCCAAAATTGGTATCATTGGGCTGAAAAATCAAAATGTTGACCAGGCTATGTTCTCCCCAGACGCTCCAAGGGAGAAATCTTTTAGCCTTTTCTGGCTGCTGAAGGTTGCCTACATTCCTTGACTTGTGGCTACATCACTCCAGTCTCTGCTCTGTGGTCGGACTGACTTCTCTACTTCCGCCTGCGTAGTCAAATCTCCCCTTGCCACTCTCTTAGGGACACATGTTGCCGCTAGGGCCCACCTTGATAATCAAAGTTAAACTCCCCATCTCAAAGCCTCAATTTACATCCACAAACACCCTGTTCTTATATAAGATAATACTTACAGGTTCAAGGGGTCAAGACTTGTATTGTTGTGTGGTGGGGTCATTCTTCAGTCTCTGCAACCTCTCTGAATTTCCTTATATGTGAATTTGCAGCAATGAAAGTGCCTATTTTATGGGACTGTTGTGAGCATCAAATGAGATCATTAATGTGGAGTGCTCAATTCAGTGTTTGGTGTATAGTAAATGCTCAGTGAATGCCAGCTGCTATCATCACTGTCATCAACACCATCATCTATTTAAAGTCTTCTCTCTGGAGAGGAAGAAAAAAATTAGTAAGTGCATAATACTAAGATATTAGAACCTGAACCTACTTTTAAAATATTTTATTTATTATTTTTCAGAGAGAGGGGAAGGCAGAGAGGCAAAGAGGGAGAGAAACATCAATGTATGGTTGCCTTTCACCTGCCTCCAGCTACGGACCTGGCTGGAGACCTGGCTTGCAGCCTGGTTATGTGCCCTGGCTGGGAATCGAACCAGCGATCTTTGGGTTCACAGGCTGGCGCCTTATCCACTGTGCTACCAGCCAGGGCTACTGAACCTACTTTAGAATTCATTTATTCTAATTGCCCTATTTTATAGATATATCGATAAAAAACTGAAGACTAGAGACATGGACTTGCCCAGGGTCCCACAACTAGGAATAAGCAGATTTATTTCATCCTAACATTTTAAATACTGTGCACTGTAATCTGCAGAAGGGATGAGAGAGAGGGGAGGTGGGGAGAAAGAGAGGGAGAGAATAAAAAATGATTCAATGGACTTGTTTTTTTTTGGCTTGAACAAGACCATGGCTTTATTATTATTCATATGACAGTGCACCAACCATTGTATTTCACACCCACATCCTCATTCGATTCTCACAATGTGAAGAATAACTTAGATATTATCTTCATTTCAGAGACAAGGAAACCGAGGGTCATGCACTCAAGGACACATAGCAAGTGACAATTAGAATCTGTTTGTAAAGGCCAAGTGCTCTCAACCCCTCTCCACCCCCTTCCCTACAGATGCTTGTGCTCAGTATGAATTATGTATTCATCTCGAGAGGCTGTACCCTGGCAAGAATAACAAATTGCAGTTGTCCTGAGACACCATCAGGACTGAAGCTCTGGGATGAGCTCTGCCTTCATGACAGTCTCCCGGACTAGGGGTTGGGGCTGCTGGAAATGAAGGGGTCACCTGAGATAGCGTGACTACTGAGTACCATTCAGCTGTGACATTGTGCTCCCAGCTCTCCATTTTGCCTAGAATGTCCCCATTCTTGTGATCCCTCCTGGCAACTGGATGAAGACCTGTTTCAGGCAGCGTTTCTGCCCATGTGTTCCGGAGCCATCTGTCACCACAATTCCCAGAAACAACAATTTGGTTTCTCTAATCATGGCTTTAAGACCAAAGTCAATTGATGCACAGGTGTTTCTAATTAGCGAAAATGCCCGTTCTAGAAAAATGCTGCAGAAACTGCTATTCTGAAGAGGAGAATCTACGCAGAGTGTTCCAATCTGGCTGAAATGATAGACCCTGGACCTAACCTGGGAACAGCCAGGCACGCTGATTACAGCCGAGGGGGCAGCTGATTACTACAAAACCTTGCACTGGCCATTGTGGTCTAAGAGAACACACCAAATTTAAACTTCCCATTCTTTTATTCATTATGAAAATATCGGTGTTTGGTTCTTCTTCTTCTCCTCCTCCTTTTCCTTCTTCTTCTTTTCTTACCTGAGGATATGCTCATTGATTCCAGAGAGAGGGTAGGGGAGCAGAGAGAGAGAGAAAAGAAATATTGATTAGTTGCCTCTTACATGCACCCCAACTGGGCCCTGAATGTGCAAACCAGGCATGTATCCTGACTGGGAATCGAACCAGTGACCAATTGGTTTGCAGGCTGGTTCTCAATACATGGAGCCACACCAGCCTGGGCTCCTGTTGCATGATTTTGATTATTCCAGCCAGTAACAGAATTCACTTTTTTTTTTTCTTTTAAAAGATTTTAGTATTTTTAGAGAGAGAGGGGAAGGGAGAGAGGCAGAGAGGGAGAGACACGTCAATGAATAGTTGCCTTTCACCTGCCTCCAGCTATGGACCTGGTTGGAGACCTGGCTTGCAACCTGGCTATGTGCCCTGGCTGGGAATCGAACCAGCGACCTTTGGGTTCGCAGGCTGGCACCTTATTCACTGTGCCACCAGCCAGGGCTTAGAATTCACTTTTTGTATCAACTTAGTTTTTAAAAATAGCCAAAAGTAATTTGGATCCAAACATTGTTTCTGGAGATTATACATATGCTTTTTCAATTTTAAATTTTGTTAGAATGAGCCTTGCTTCTTATAGCATTGCAATTCCCCCATTTCCAATTTGTCCCTACCAATCTTGTTAGCTAGAAATTCAGGCAATCAAGCTTGCTAGAATTAGTGGTGAAACATAAGCCCAGAGACATTGAATGCAGGTTTGAGGAACTTTCCAGTGAGTAAGATGCATGGGTTTTGTAACATCTATTTTGGCTGATTTTCTTTCCCTTCCTTCTATGTTCTGAGTAGTGGAAGCCACCAAATAAAAACCAGTTCTCAGCAAACTAGGAGCTTGCTGTGCTCATCAGTTTCCTGACGGGGTGGACCAACCAGTTCTAAAGTATCTTTCAGCTTTGATTCTCTGATTTCAAATCACCTCAGCATAAGTGCAGTGACCATGAATTAATATTAATGAGTGAGGTCAAATTGCATCCTGTTTAAGTATTCCCTGAAAAACCAAAGCATTTATTGATTTGTCCTGAGCTCCATTACTGTTATTTAATACAGTGTTTAATACAATCTGTACACACAAACTTATATCAAATAGACATTAAGTAATTAATATTTATAAGGACTTTGTATAAAAAAAAACACAGATGTTTTCTAGCTTCAACATGGTAGCCACCTAGGTCCAAAAAGATAAGCAGTTCCCTTTTTTATTTATTTAAAAAATACTGTATTCATTATTTTTAGAGAGAATGGCAGGGAGGGAGGAAGAAGGGGAGAGAAACATCAGTGTACGGTTGCCTTTCACCTGCCTCCAGCTACAGACCTGGCTGGAGACCTGGCTTGCAACCCGGTTATGTGCCCTGGCTGGGGACTTGAACCAGCGACCTTTGGGTTCACAGAATGACGCTTATCCACTGAGCCACCAGCCAGGGCCAGTTCCTATTTTTAAATGTGCAACATGATCCAGGACTTAAGTACATTTGTTGTTATCTGGCCTTAGTTAAAATAACTAAGAAATAAAATGGTCTCTAGGCATCGGTACTGCTGCAGAGGATGGCAATCTCAATTCTCCCAGAAATAAACATGGGCTTTCCCTACATTTTTTTTGTACCAGTGGTGACATGTGGCCTAAACTCAGCCTTTTACAGAGCAGGCTGAGACCAGGGCATCTCAAAACCAGGTCAGGAGGAGGATTATGGCCGGTGATCCCTGCCCACTCCACCCACCTCTTGGAGTCAGCTGCTGACCCAGCCTGCAGAGGGTTGTCACTGGTGGGATGCCAGCTGCAAGGAATGCCTTCGGGCAAATGTTGATCTATAATGATGCCATATATATATATATATATATATATATATATATATATATATATTTTAATCCTCACCTGAGGATGTGCTTATTAATTAAAAAGATTTCTTTTAAATTTTTTTGAGAGGGAGGGAGGGAGGGAGCGAAATGTTGATTGATGGCTTCCAGTATGTGCCCTGACAGGTGTAACCCGCAACCTAGGCATGTGCCCTGACCCAGAATTGAACCTCAGCCTTTCGGTGCATAGGGTGACGCTCCAACCACCTGAGCCACTGGGCCAGAAAAATGCTGAGATATTTTTAACAGGCAGTAAAATATAGAGACCACCATAATGGTGCCCACCCATGTACCCACCACTTAACTCTACCAACCTTTCCATCCTGTGCCATTTTGTACTCGATGATATGCCAATGTCGTCGTAAACAACACAGTGTTCATCTGCATGCTTTCGTCCTTTACATACGAAGTGGCATTGCTGCACTGCATTCGTTATTCTGCAACTCATTTTTATTTTTTCGTTTTGCTCAGTTTTATGTTTTTGAGACCTAGTCATTCTGTCAGCTATTTACTTGCTGCTTCTCAGCCCCAAAGCCTGTATTCCTCAAGCTCCTTTGCTAGTCGTTTTCCTTGGGATTCTGCCAGGAGTGAAGAATGTATATTTTCTCTCATCAATATATGTTTTGCTGATTGGACAAATTTCAGTTGTTCCTGATTACAGTGTTGCAAAGACCATTCTTGTACCTGTTTCCTTACTTACCTTTGCAAAGAGGAATTGCTGGGTGGGAGGGCTGTGCTCATCTTCCATTTACCTGCTTTCTTACACCATTTCCAAAGTGGTTGTATCATTTTTCTCCCTTACATCACTTGCTATTGTTACACTTTTCATTTCTGACAATTGAATGGCTAGGGCATGGTGTTTCACTTCCAGTGAATTGTGTATTTTCATATCTTTCTCTGTGAACTACCTTCTTATATTCTTTTGCCTATTATTTTCCTATTAGGTTGTCTGTATTTTTTATACTGGTTTTGTATTATTGTAAGTTGACCAGGTTTCTTTATACATTCTGAATAATTTTCTGGTTATATATGTTGCAAATAAACTTGTCCAATCTATGGTTTGTTGTTTGCTTTGTTTTAAAAAGATAATTTACTATCTTTTGTTGTGTATAAGTGGATTTTTTAATTTTTAAAAAATATAGACAAATTCATCACTCTTTTGTGGTTAGGTTTCTTTTTTTTCACTTGTTTTTCTTTATCTCAAGGTTTTAAGAATATTTTATATTTTCTACTAATCCATTTAAAGTTTTGCTTTTCTGATTTAGGTTCTCAGTTCACATGAAATTTATTTTTTGTATGGTGTGATGTAAGGATCACATTTTTTTACCAGTGAAGCAATTATTCCAGCATCATTTATTATCATTTGTAGTTTATCATTTCCCCACTGACTTGTAATGCCAGTGCTACCATATATTACATTTTCATGTGCACCATATATGCTATCATATATTACATTTTCACATGCATGTGGATGTTTCTGGATTCTGTTCTGTTCTATTTCTGATTTGTGTATTCTTGTGGCAATGCAACAGAGTTCTGATTAGTATGATGTTTCAGGTAATCTTGCCAATTTATGGGCAAGTCCCACACCTCATTTTTCAAAATAGCTGTGGAAATTCTTGGCTTTGTTCTAGCAAGTGAATTTTTTAAATGAATATGGAATAAACTTATCACTTCAATTTCACCATCCCCTTGTCAAATTCCATGAAAAATCCTACTGAAATATTAATCAAAAGTACATTAAGTGTACAGATTAACTTGAAAAGAATTGACAGCTTTATAATACTCTATATTCTTTCTGTCCAAAAATAAAGAACACTGCTCCATCTCTTTAGGTTTTCTTTAACATGTTTCATCAATATATATACTTTTTCCACATTGGTCTTGCTCATCTTTTATCAATTTATTCTTAAATATTTAATAGTTCTGTTGCTACTTTTAATGGGATCTTTTTAAATCACTTTTTTTAAACTGGCTATTCCTATATTGACCTTGCATTGTGAAAAGCCTTATTAGTTGTAGTAATGTGGCTGTGTGCCTCACATTAACAGGGTTTTTCATGTTGTTTTTCCCCTTGTATTCTGGGGGTAACTCTACCGGGGTATGGTTTAATTCAATTTTCTAGTACTTTATGACTTTTCAGCGCTGCCTTTGTACAAAATCTGTAATTTGAGAAACTCAATGTCTCTGCAGAGCGACCGCATCTGTCAGAGGGACAAAAGGCTTAGGTGGAGCAGGTATTTTGGCCTTGAAACCTTAGCTGCTTATACTGACCCTTCTCTGTGCGGTTCTATGACATAACTGCCAGTTTTTTGTTCTTTTTAGTTAGAACTCCAATGAGAGCTCATACAGTATTAACTACCATCCAGTTTTGTGTAACTCTCCATGGTGCTTATCATGATACTCAGAGCTTCAAACTAGGGAAAAGTTGGTGTCTGCTGATGACAAGGTGAGCCTCTGTTGATTAACCTATTGTAGTTTCATTTATGGCTTGGCCTTCAGGAAGCTAAAAGTTGAGTGTAGTGCTCAATACTAGCACATTACCTTGACTTTGTTTCTAAAACATTTTTCTTTCCTTGAACTCCCTTTATTCCTGCCGGCTTCTCCCCATAGAGCCTTTTATAATAACATTACTCCTATTTTAGTGCTATCCAGTTTTATTGTTTGCATTCTGCAATGTAAGCTATGTCAAATGTGGCCAGGTGAAGTTTAAATTCTAAATAAAATGAGAAATGTTCACTAAATGTTAACTGGATGCAGAGTATGAGGACATTAAGTCAGGATGGAGATTTTCCAAAAATCATTAGTGTAGGAAGTTTGATGTTTTAGTGTTATTCCAGCGATTTTCAACCTTTTTCATCTCATGGTACATGAGTACACTACTAGAATTCTACTACACACCCAAATATATATTTTTTGCTCATCGGACAAAAAATAAGTATGATTTTGATTCATTCACAGGGGATGGGATGGCTGTTCTTGTGTTGGCTGTCAGTTTTTAATTTACTTTGTAAAGGAAAATATGTCAGTACCCCTGACTAAATAGGTTCCGCATGTCTTCAAAATTCCTGCAGCACAGTTGTTGGAAATTGCTGGTCTATGCTTGTAAGGGGTTTCACACCCATCGCCGTATTCAATTCCGGACGGGGTTGGTGGTGGTGGTGTCTATTTTACTTATCATCTTTTCTCGTAAATAAGAAAGCATTTCACAGCCTTATTAAATAATGATGCTTGGCCTGACAATTGCACGTACTGACGTTGACTATTATATTTTGCCAAGTATAGAATCGGACCGCTCCTGCACAATAGTTGTGGGCTTTTCCTTTTGAGCTGAATCTAAACCTGATTTTTAAAAATTACTACTGGAGCTCTCGTGCTCTGCAGGTTTCTGAATTCCAACACCCCTCCTTCAAGGGCATCTCCCAGAGGGGAAGCTGGGTTCATTCACCGAGGAGCCACACAAAGCATTTTGTTCCCTTACTCTCGGGCCCTCCGTCTGTCTCCCAAGGAGACAAGTTGCGTGCCTACCAAGTCACGCTTTTTCCATTACTCATTACGCCTTTTTTCCCAAGGTGGCGTGTGGGAGGTGCTGCGATCAGGCTGGGTAAGAATAGGCCAGGAGGCTTTCTGCGGGAATAATATGCTCGGGCTCCAGTTCCGACTGCGCCCGCGGCTTCTACGCGAGAGACGTTTCCCAACCGACAAACATTCCACGCTCCACCGCCTCCCACATTTATCTCAGCTCCTCCGCAGGCATCTGGCCGCCCCCAGGCCTGCCCCGCCCCACTTCGCGGAGCTTTGTCCCCTTACAAGGCGGATCATCCGGTTGGCCAGACGAGGCAGCTGCGGCCTAACGCCCTTCGGGGGTCACCCGGGAGGGGACGAAGCGCCGCAGGCTTCGCCCACCCCGCACCACGGCACTCCCGCATTCTAGCCATTCTCAGACACCAGGGGGCGCCCGGCGCCGCCACTCCTTCAGCTCGCCCCGCGATTGGCCGGCCGCCTCGGTTTCTGCGTCCCGATTGGTCTCCGTGCCGTCAGTCAGGACGCCGGGGCGGGCCCAGGTGACGCACGACGGCTGGACTGGGGCGGTGTCCCGCGCCGGCGGCTGCGGGCGGAGCTTCGCTGGGACAGACCCTGGGCAGTCGGAGGCGACGGTCCTGGGAGGCACCGGCGGGAGTCCCAGCCCCTCCTCGCCTGTCGCCGTCACTGCGCCCCGGTCTCTGTGGCCCTGGATGGGGACCCGCCCGCTGCGTGATGGGGCTGCGAGGAGGCGCCCTGAGGCTCGCGGCGGCCGCTGCTCGTGCTGAGGAGCGTCGGTGCTCGGACCCCCGCGCCCCCGCGCCCCGCGGCGCCTGCTGACCCGGCCGCCCTCCCGCCCGCCAGTCCGCAGCGCTGCTGAGGTAAGGCGGGCGGCGGCTGCGGGGCCGCCGCGGGGTTGGGGGCCGCCTCGTGGGGAGGGGCGGCGGGCGGGGGTCCGGGCGGCGTCCCAGCGGGGGAAGCGCGGGGTGGGCGCTGCCCCGCCGGGGCTCCCAGAGGGTGGGGGCGCCGCGCCCTTGGGGAAGGGGGGACCCTCCCTAGGCCAGCAGCGAGCCCCGGGCTTGGGTCCAGCGGCCTGCGGGGCCCCGCACACACCAGCCCGTGTCCCTGGCGCCGCTGCCGCTGTCCGTGCGTCTCCGCGGGTCCCCTGCGCGCACTGCAGCCTGGAGACGGCGCCGCTGCGGCCGCGAGCCCCCCTTTCTTTCGGCCGTCACCCGGCTCCCCATTGTGTTCGGCCCGGGGCTTCGGCCAGGACCGCGGCGGTGCGCTGGTGCCAGACGCAGGCAGCGGCGGGCGGGGGCGGGGGCGCCGGCCGGAGGGGCGCGGCGCGGCGGCGGGGGCTGCGGGCGCCGGCGGGGGAGGGGGCGCTCGCGCCGGGATGGCGCTGGCAGCCATGTTGGGAGGATGAGCTGACAAATCCTTCAGGAGCCCGAGCTGCTGCCGCTGCCGCTGCTGCTGGCGGCGCCGGCGTGACAGCCCTGGCAGCGCGCGACCGGCCACGGGGGTGGGGCGGCCGCCCGGGCTGTCCCCGCGCAGGGGCACCGGGCGCGCGGGCCCTCGGTGCAGAATTTCGCTCCGCGGCCGGTGTCTGCCCGGCGAACGGCTGCCCGCGGGGCTCCCGAGGGGCGGCGCCCGCACGATGGCATTCTTGCCGGGGGACAGTGCTGGGTTTCTGCCACCACCTCCTGTGGCCCGGGCGGCGCCTCCGGGGCAGCGGCGGGTCTGCGGGCGAGGCCGGCCGCGGCGCGCGGGCGGTGGGTCGTCCGGGGAGCCCGGCCTCCGCGAGGGGTGAGCAGGGGTCCCCCGGCGGCAGAGGGGCGCCCCGCGGCCCTCCCCAGCGCGCAGGCTGCGGTCTCTGGAAGCTGGAGCAGCCGAGGGGGCAGCGGCCACGACCCGGCGCTGCGGAGGCCGGCGCTCTGCGGCCGGGTGGGATTCCGGGTGGGATTCGCAGAGCCCTTCAGGGGCGCGGGGCGGGTGTTTCTCGGGAAGGCTGGGCCTGAGCAGCGAGGCGGCGCTCACGCGCGGCTGCGGCTGCGGCAAGAGGCGAGGAGTTGCGGGCGGGCAGGGCGGAGGTGGGAGGCTGCGCACCGGCCGGCGGGCCTGCGGGGGACCCGCGGTGACCCGCAGAGTTCAGGGTGAGCCTGTCAGTCCGCGTTTCCTGCCTCCTGGTGTGGACGGGGCGGAGAGAAGCTGGCCTGCCTTCTTTGTGTCCTTCCCTTTCGTTCGGACTCATTGCCTAGTGAATGGATTCCTACAACTTCTTCAGTTGAAAAATTAAAAAGATTTTTAGTCGCTGGTTCGATTCCCAGCCAGGGCACATAAGCAGGTTGCAAGCCAGGTCTCCAGCCAGGTCTGTAGCTGGAGGCAGGTGAAAGGCAACCATACATGGATGCTTCTCTCCATTTCTTCCTCCCTCCCTGCCCTTCTCTGTAAAAATAATGCATAAAATCTTTAAAAATTTTTCAGATAGGGTTTTCTAAGTCATAATACTTTGTTTTTTCTTAGTAAACTTTCCTTTGAAAACTTGGTTGAATCAAAAGTGGCTTTGACAAAAATTAGTTTTTTTATTGTATCACATTAACACGAGAGAGGTACAGAATGTCTGTTTTAGAATTGCATGCCTCAATTAAGAGATACTTCTAAGTATTAAAATTTTACAGTCCCTTTACTAGTTAAAACTATAAAACGTCTGGACAATTGTGGTCAAATATAATTGCAGCATTTGGTAAAATCAGACCTGATTGTGGATCTGACTTGGAGGCAAGACTTAATGAATCTGTACAGCTCTGCCCTGATGAATCTTTTTCCAGAATTTACCCAGTTAAGTACAGCTTCTAAGGTTTAGAATAGACTATTTTTCCTTTTCAAGACCAGTTGTGAAAGCAGTTTTCCTTTTTTTCTCTCTTTCCTCTTTCCCACTTTGAAGTTGCACAGGGGATAGACTCCCAAGGAGAAGGCTAATGGCAGGTCTCCACAGCCAGAGCTCCTAAATCCTCTTTCCTGCCAAGGACTGGTCCTGGTAAAGGACAGCAGTGGGCCTCTGCCTGCCTTTTGTTTTTGTCACCTCTTCCACATAGCAAAATGTTTCCCTTTGAGAACTTCCTTCATTGGGAAACAAACCAGAAAATGGTCAATAGGGAGGTTGAGGCACAGGGGTCATGCTGTTATGTTTTTTTGGTCAAAAACTGCTGAACACTCTGCTCAGTGTGGGTAGGTGTACTTGTAGGTCACCCTGTAAATGAAGTGGAGAAACGTGTTGAAAGAGTCCTTAAAAAAAATTTATGCTGAAGCTGAATGCAGCCTCTTAAAACAGCCCCAGCTGGTGCAGGTGCACTGGTGCAGGTGGGTTCCTAGAACACTCAGCCAGCAGGGGTAGCCCGTACTGTGAGGGCTCCAGAAGGTAATTCTGGGTTGTTTGGGGGTCCCCCCTCATGTACTATCCTCTACTGTTGCTCCATCTGATGACAGGAGTCATCAGATGGTCTCCTGTCCATCGGAATTTCCGACACTCTCCTGACAGATCAACGAAAACAATGATAGGCTCATATCAGACTCTTTCTGTGTGCCGGATTCTTTTCTAAGCACTTTACACTTATTCACTCATTTTAACTTGACAACAACCATATGAAATAGATACTGTTACCCCATTTTACAGATGAAGAAACTGAAACAGAGGCTGCCTTTCTAGGGTCCCTGAAAGTAGTAATGAACCACTATGCTGAGCTTACTTTGTAACTGCTCTGAACCTTAAAATTCCTTGATTTCTGCCCAAGCAAATGCTGGCTTCATTCTGTTCCAGTAACTCGGTATGTTGGCCACATATTTTAACACGTCATCATCCTCTGATCTACTAAAGATCTGAATTTGCTTTCAGATCTTAAACTCTGATAATTTATAGCTCTTGCTTTCATAGTCTCTTTCTGTGTGTTCTGCCAACTCAAGTCTCCTGGACCATCAGCCTCTCCTGTGTTTTACTTCTTTGTCATCTTTTTCTCTACTGAGACTTCTGGGGTGCATTACTTCAGTTATTTTCTTGCTAGCACCTGCAGTTTTTAATTCTTTATTATTCTGCTAGACCCACTATACAGGTGCCAGCCTCATATCACTTCTGTTATCCATACCCTCCATTTTTATTCTGTGTCCTGGAAAAACTCAAGTCCCTTTTTGATATCTGGTGAAGCATTTCTGCGCAGTTTCCTCCCCCCCGCTCTTTACAGTGGCATTTCTAAAAGTGGTCAAGACCACTTAAGCCTTCTTCTGCCCCGTGCTCAGTCATAAAACTTTACCTGTGCCTCAGAGAGGAAAAAAGCCATGAACACTTTTGGTTTTCCCTCCCTTTACTCACAGACTTCTCTGCCTTCTTTCTTACCCTCTTTCCTCCAGTGGTAGAGGAAAGGTTACCCTCCCTGACTTCAGCTAATCCCTTGGCCTGTGGCCTGGATATCACTGCCTTCTAATTTTAGGGACTTACTGTATTGGGTACTCCTCATTCCCTTCTCACTGACTGTTTCCCCACGTTTCCTTGAATACAGCAGGAACATTCCCACCTTTGCTGGTGACTCTTTCTTCTGCTTGGAACACTCTTCCCCTGAAGTCGCTTGGCCAACTCCTTCACTTCCCTCAGCCTCATTCCCTCAGCAGGCCTGTCCTGACCTCATGTCTGCACCTGCACAGCTCCGCTCCCTGCCGTCCTCCGTGTTCTGGACCTTGCTGTGGCTCACCTCCCTCACGATGCCGATTACCACCCAACCGGCTGTGGAACTTACTATTTTAATGTCCGTCCTCCCCAACGTAAGCTCCTCCCTGGCCAAGATGTTTACCTGTTTTGTTTACTGATTTATCCCAGACCCCTGGAAATGTAGGCACCCGATAAGTAGTTGTTGAATGAAGTTCAGAAACTTGGGGGATGAAGAGAGAGAAAAATCTTTCCTTCATTCCTGTGTGCTTCTAATTGTCTCTCTCCTGCCCCTTAGGACCACATTCTAGAAGCAGCCAGGATACTTGCATTTCTACCTCCTTGCTTCCCATTTACTCCCCAAGCCACTACAGACTGGTCCACTTCACTGACACTGCCTTTTCTCAGAGTCCAGACTTTATCCCTGAAAATGGGGACACCCTTCACACCTCACCTCGCTCCTTCATTGAACTGTCATCTGCTGGTGTTTTGAGTGAGGCTAGTTTCAGTCTCTTAGGGCACCTGCCTTTTTGGCTATTTGCATGGCTGTCAAGTTTTTTTATAACTTTATTTGTAGGAAAGACTTACTTTATTTGTTTCTAGGGACCAGAGTTTTACATGCCATGTTTCCAATGTTAAATAGCAGAATAGGTTATTACAGGAAACTTTTCTTTAGAAATTATATCGCTTACCATTTATAAAAAGGATTTGAGCACTTGACCACAAATACCATATATGCAATGAGGTTGCTGCACTATGGATGAGAAATAAAAACTGATGTAACATGAGAAAGTAAATCTATACAGATTGCAATAATTTATATAATACGGTTATTATAGTTTCTTTGTGAAACTTTTTATATTCAAGGCAAAAGGGAAAGATACATTATATAATATTCATTCTAGTAAAAGAAAGCCCAATGGTTTGTCAACAGAAACTTTTTTTCTGATAATAAACTCTAAAGACGGTCTGAAAGAAAAGTGATGTGGTCATCTTGTATTAAGGCTGCATATACTAAGTGTTTCTAACAGGCCTTTAAGAAAAAGGAAGAAATGTTCTTCCAAGACCATTTTTTAAAAAGTAATCCATCTGCTTTCTAAACGGAAAATATGACATTAAAATATGAGTAGTCTTTTCTGTGAAGAAATGACTAATGTTCAGATACGTAACTTTATATAAAGATAAATCTGAGTATTCCAGCAGAAAACTCATTTAATCCTATTTAAAACTCATTATTTAGTACACGTGTTCTATGTTGTCATGTAAACAAAAACATTCCTATTAAACCTGGGGTACTGGTTTATCATGTAGCCAGATTGATACATTGTTGACACACAGAAAAGTCTGATCTGCATTCTTGCCCAGATAGTTGGGTGTAGACAGGGGCAGATTTCAGAATCTTGACTCATACCAGATTTTACTTCACTTTAACCTGGAGTAGATGTTGTCATCTACTTTGAAAATATAACTTTTTTTTTTTTTTTAAATACTGATTTTAGAGAGAGAAGAGGAGGGAGAGAGAGAGAAGCATTGATTTGTTGTTCCAGTTATTCATACATTCACTGGTTGTTGTTCGAACCTGCAAGCCTGGCATAAGGACAGCACAGACCAGCTGAGCTACCTGGCTGGGGCTTCCAGAACGTCTCTGCTGGGATTTGAGAAGCAGGGTTCCCAGCGCTTCTGCCAAAGTAAAATATAGGGCTTTCGCTATTAGAACAAAGTAACTACCCAAACTTTGATGGAAAAGAAAAACATGAAAAAGCCACTTTCATTTAAAATAGTTTATTTTAAGCCACAGGAGTCATTTTCCCCTTGATGTACCCTCTCGGTTTAATGAGAATAAAATCATATCGTCAGTGAAAAGAAGGATCTTTGATTTCTTAATTGTGGTGGTAGGACATGTGTCTAATAAATCCAAAAGCTGTATCAGGTTATTTTATATAGTAATAACAGCAAACAGTTGGCGAGCCTAACCGAACTAGGTTGGCCCCATCTGAGACTGAAAATCTGATCTGTCAGGAGGCTCCTCCCGTGCAGTCTGATTCTTGGCATTAAGTTGGAAGGCAGAAAGCAGCTTTTCTGACATGTGATCCATTTGGAGCTTTCACAGCTTGGCTCATGGCTGATTTTTATCTATAGAGTCAGAAACCAAGAATAGAAAGGTAATTCATACACAAAAATAAATTATTACATTTTGAAGGGAGTATTTCATCAGAATAGTCGTGGACAGTGACATAGTATTGGGTCCTAAAACCTGCTTGATCCTCATGGAAAACAATAGATGGAGAGACATAAACCTTAGAAAAATGAAATTGTCATAGCATCTGGAAATGGGCTTGTTAGCTACAGGTATTTGCTTTTAGGAAACCATTCGTTAAGTTACAGTTCATTCCTTAAACTGTAATTCAGTGGAGAAGATTGTCCTGTAAATAGCCCCCTTGTTGGTGTTGTATTTTGCTGCTGTGTAGCAAATTGTGTGAATATTGGCGTTTAAAAGACTACTTCTTGGTTCAATTTCATTTTCACTTGTGTCAAACATGTACCGAGTGAAGTATCGTTGTGTGAGAGTTAACTGCTGACCATCGTAAGGCATAATGAAATACATAGAAAATGAGGTACCAACACTTTTTAAGGAGCTAAGAGAAAGAAGGTATGACTCCTGGCTCAGAAAGGAGGCATTAAAGAAGGTATGACTCATGCTTCCTGCTTCATGGTGACACTTGACCTTGTTCTCAAAAAATGTGGATTTACGAATAGGTGGAGGAGGAAGACTGGGCTTCCAGGAATTACATGTTGGTGTAGCAAGGGTGCATGGTGAAGACTGAAGTTGGGCAGTGAAAACAGACTGGGGGAGAGGGCTGAATTGTGGAGGCCCTTGAATTTTTAGTTCATGTTCTGAGGTTGTGAAAGCCAATTGAAAAGTATTTAAGGCCATGAACTGAGCTCTGTTTTAGGACTATAATCCAGACTCCTTGCTGCAGAAAAGGGGTATTACAAAAACAAGCTAACCAGAACTGGCATTGTTTATTCTTGTTTATTCATTTGGTAAAAGGTCAATTTGAGAATGTCTTCCTTTAGCCTCCTAGTAGCCCAGGGTACCGCTGAAGGCAAGTGACGGCTGCACAAGATCAAAATTAAGCAATTGGGAAAACATTTAGAAAAATTAAAGTGAATTAGATGTAAAAACTTTTATTTTTCTTAAAAGTTTATCCCTTTGTTGTTAATGAATGCTTTCGGAATTTTTGCTCCATTCCGATTTCCTAAAGCTTCTAATTGTATGTCACAAGGAAGGAAGACTGGTCAGAGGAACAGTCTAGAACTGAGGCTAAGAGATTCATAGTATGTATGGTTGCCTCCCTTACCCGTCTTTCTTCTTTTGGTTTTTCAAAACTTGGAAATTGTATTTTTATATTATTTTTTGTTGTTTTTCTATAACTTCTTTAAACTATTCTGTAATTATTATTTCTCACTAGAGTTTTGTTTTTTAAACTGATTTTATTTATTTATTTTTAGAGAGTGGGGAAGGAAGGGAGAAAGAGGGAGAGAAACGTTGGTGCTTCTCTTGTGCAACCAGGAACTGAACTTGGAAGCCAGGCATGTGCCCTGACCTGGGATCAAACTGCTGACCTTTCACTTTGCCAGAGGAAGCTCAGCTGACTGAGCCACACCCATCAGGGCTGTCACTGGAATTTAAACTGAATTTCAGATTTATCTAATGGGTCATTTAAAAAAAAAAGGTTTGGCGCTGTAATGCTTTGATGGACATCTCTATTTTAAAATATACTATTTATAATAGGGAAGTAACAAAGTAGAACTTAAAATTGTCCACTTAACTACAGTTTCCTATTACTGTAAAAAATTTAACTCACTGTGGAGATGGTTGCAGTTTTATTGCAAGACGGGCAATCAGAAAAATAATTATTTCAGTTCAGGTTGTTTATAGGAAAAGAATTTTAAATGTTGACTTCTATGTATATCACTTCCAAAAATGAATGTTAATAGCTTTTTTAATTAGGGAGAAATTTGAAATTTGAAAAGGAATTTATCCTTTTTCCTGTCTCTGTTTTGGAACAATTTTTTTTTAAAGATTTTATTTTTCTATGTAGAGAGAGATGGGAATGGAGGGAGAAAAAGTAGGAGAGAAACATCAGTGTGAGAGAGAGACCCTGCCCTGACCGGGACTGAACTGGCGACCATACACTTTGTGAAATGATGCCCAAACCAACTGAGCTGTGCTGGTCAGGTTGGAACCATTCAGTCATCACTATTGACCCACAGTAACTAGAAAGTCAGCTAAAATATTTTATTTATTTTATTTTATTTTAAAGGAAATCTTTTTATTTTTAGAGAGAGGGGAAGGGAGAGAGGCAGAGAGGGAGAGAGACATCAATGTATGGTTGCCTTCTACCTGCCTCCAGCTACAGACATGGCTGGAGACCTGGCTTGCAACCTGGTTATGTGCCCTGGCTGGGGAATCGAACCAGCGACCTTTGGGTTTGCAGGCCTTATCCACTATGCCACCAGCCAGGGCAGCTAAAATATTTTAACATATTTGAGTTAAACATATTTAACATAATCCCCTATGATGTAGGGGATTAGAAATATGACAGATTCTGTTCTTCTCCTTAAGGAACTTCAAAATCTGTAGTAGAGATATTCTGCTTTAGGTAGGGTCAGTGAATCGAAAAACATTTAGTGGAGAAGCATTTGCATTTGGTTTGAAGAGTGGGGAGAATCTATGAAGGCTTTAGAGATGTAGCATATAAGAAGGTCCCAGAAAAATAAATGGGATTTTGAGAAGAGCAGGAGAGGAGGAAGCTCACAGTGGGTAGAAGGAATGTGGAACAAAGGCCTAGGAACAAAAAACATGAGATGCTATCAGGCAGCCCTTTGGTGGGTGTTTGTTAAGGAATGTGGATGGAAGGCAGTGTTTTGTGTGCTAGTAAAAATAGGTGGCTTACATTGCAGAACACGTTGAATGCTGCTGTAAGAGTTTTGTCATTGCTTGGTAGGCAGTTGGAGAAGCTTTGAGGATTTAAGTGGACAGTTATGTACAGACCTGTACTTTAGTAAGGTGAGTCTGGTGATACTGTTAGCATGGATGAAATGGATGAAAATGACAGCATTGGGTAGTACAGTTGAGGCGGAGGAGGGAAGTGGTTAAAAAGGTCAACAGTCTTAGGTAAGAAGTATTGAAGTCGTTAAAAGGATGGTGATGGTAGAAGTAAGAGATTTATAGGTAGAAGCCATGAGATTTGGATGGATAGAGGGAGCAAGCCATTTGACTTGTGTGGGAACAGGAGAATGGTGAGAACATGAAAAGAAATAGAAGAGGTGGAAGAGTCTTTGTTGTTTGGGGAAGATGGAGAGATACTTTGACTTTGGTTGTGTCAGGTTAATGCAGTGCTGGCAGGATAGTTAGGTGGAGGAGTGAAACAGTGTGTTAAAAAGTATGTATGGGGACATTAGAGATGTTCATAGTGCTTTATATCCAAAACCTAGCAGGGAGGGTTCAGCCTTTGTTGTTTGTTTGCATGCCAGTTAGCAGCATTCCATTGTAGGCCATGGATAGAACACAAAGGAAACTTTTGTTTTTAAAATGCCATTTATTTATTTATTTAAAAAAGATTTTATTATTTATTATTTTCAGAGAGAGGCAGAAAGAGAGAAACGTCAATGTATGGTTGCCTTTCACTTACCTTCAGCTAAGGACCTGGCTGGAGACCTGGCTTGCAACCTGGTTATGTGCCCTGGCTGGGAATTGAACTAGTGACCTTTGGGTTCGCAGGCTGCCGCCTTATCCACCAGCCAGGGCTGTGTTTTTTAAATTTTACATATCTGTGATCAATAATTGTTGACATTTTGACAAACTTGTTTTTTCTGTCTTCCCCTAACAAATTCTTTAATATCATCTGGTACCCAGTCAATGTTGACTTCTATGTATATCTAAAAAATGTCTTTTTCCAGGTTGTTTTTTTTTTAATTTAATTTTATTGTTATTGTATTATATCCATCCCCTATTTACTCCCCTTTGTCCCCTTCCCCACCCTCCCAACCCCCGACAAAGTCAATCCCACTTCTTGTCCATATCCATAGTTCTTCCATACTAGTTTCTTGACTAAACTGCTCCCCTTCTTTGCCTCTTCTTCCCCCCTCCTCCCTCCCCTCTGCCCACTGAAGGTCTGTCTGTTCATTGTGTTCATGTATCTGGTTCTGTTTTGCTTGTTTGTTTTGTTCATTTTTGTCCCGAAATGGGTGAGGTCATATGGTATTTGTCTTTCACTGACTGGCTTATTTCACTAAGCATAATACTCTCCAGTTCCATCCATGTTGTTGCAAATGGTAGGAGTTCCTTCTTTCTTTCTGCTGTATAGTATTCCATTGTGTAAATGAACCAAAGTTTTTTGATCCATTCATCCACCGATGGGCACTTAGGCTGTTTCCAGCACTTGGCTATTGTAAGTAGCGCTGCTATGAACATAGGGGTACATAGGTTCTTATGAATTGGTGTTTCAGGGTTCTTCGGGTATAGTCCAAGTAGTGGAATTGATGGATCAAAAGGCAGTTCCATTTTTAGTTTTTAAAGGAAACTCCATACTGTTTGCCATAGTGGCTACACCAGCCTGCATTGCCACCAACACTGTACCAGGGTTCCCTTTGCCCCGCCTCCTCGCCAACACTTGTTTGTTGATTTGTTGATGATGGCCATTCTGACAGGTGTGAAGTGGTATCTTATTATGGTTTTAATTTGCATCTCTCTGATGGCTAGTGACAGGTTTTCTTTTAAAACTTTTTAAAGATTTTATTTGTTATTTTTAGAGAGAGGGACAGGGATAGAGTCAGAGAAGGAGAGAGATGTCAATATATGATTGCCTTTCACCTAGTTCCAGCTACAGACCTGGCTGGATACCTGGCTTGCAACCTGGTTATGTGCCCTGGTTGGGAATCGAACCAGCCATCTTAGGCTTTTTCAGCAGCACGTGGTGCTTGCTGCAGAGAACCCTTATTTATATCATTAGGATTGGAGAATGGAGGCATTCTAACTCTGTCATTTCTTCTGTATATATTATTACCTGGAATATTTCTGTAAAGAACTTGCCCATGTTGACTCTTTGGCTAGTCAGGAATATAGTTTTTGTAGGATATGCAAATCGGATATGTGCTCAGTTTTTTTGTTTTATTTGCCAGTCTTCAGGATAATGAGTTTTAAAGAGCTATCATTATGAACTCATGAATTTATACATTTGATGTCTTTTGATCCATTTGCAGTATGTATGTATGTATGTATGTATGTTTAATTATCCCATTTTTGGCCAGTAGGAGTAGGAGTGCCTTTAAGTTGGTATTGTGTCCTTTTACCATGAACAATACAAGATAGAATGCAGTAATGTTAAAATGATACCAATGCTCTCAAAATGCGTTTGGGCTACAAATGCTCCAGGAAATACCAGTGATCCCTGGAATGTTTGGGTAGTCATTTTGAAAGAGGTAAGAGTGGAGCTGGGCTAGCAAATAGAGGAGAAAATGAACGTCCATATGCCCATGATAAGGGAGGAATTGTTAGGTATCAAAGGACATGGCGTAGTAAAGGAGCTTGACCAGAACATGGTACCTTGACTTTGGTCTTGATTTTGTAAGCACTGGGGAATGAATGAGAGAAAGCTCTTGAGTTTGGAAATGAAATGGAAAGTTATGCTTTGAAAAAGGTTAATATTGCAACAGGGTTAAGCAGTTGCATAACAGCTGGAGATTTACAACATAATCTCTGGGAAATAAAACAACCCATACCTGGGGCCTGTCTCAGAACTGCCTAGTACCAGGCTGGGGTGTATAAGCTCATCTGCTTTTCTTTTTTAAAAAAATTAAAGTTTATTGGGCCAACACTGGTTAGTAACATCATATAAATTTCAGATGTACAACTTTATAATACAGTATTTGTACATTTTATTGTATGTTCATCACCCAAAGTCTAGTCTCCTTCTATCACCACATACTTTTCAAAAGGCTCTTTTATGATTGTTTAATCGATCTTAAAACTAAAAGCTCAAAAATCATTAAGGTAGTAAGGATGTAGAGTGTGATGATGGTAATGGGAATGAGAGGAAGGATGGGATGGAAAACGCAAATTTGGTTTTAAAGTTTTCGTTTGGAATTTCATTAATAAGGTTAATACTAATAAAGGACTCAAAGAGAAGGAAACAAAGATGACTAAGATTTGTGGTGTGGGGCCAGGAATAAATAGGAGATTGTCAAAGTTGCTGGTTCGGGGAAGAAAGTAATGGGACATGCAGAGTATTGAGGTGGTGGCTGAGTGCCAGAGTGAACTCGGGGGCTGGAAATGTGCTCTGGCTTTTCCTGCATGCGCATTCGTTCTCTGGCAGAGGACTGCACTTGGCTAGGGCTGCTGGTCATGCTGCGTTGACTGGAAGGGTTAAACACTAAGCTTTCATTTGATAAGTGTGATCACAATAAATGTTTGATACACTTGTTTTAAAAATATTTTATTTATTATTTTTCGAGAGCAGTGAAAGGAGAGAGGCAGAGCAGGAGAGAGACATCAATGTGTGGTTGCCTTTCACCTGCCTCCTGCTACAGACCTGGCTGGAGACCTGGCTTGCGACCTCATTATGTGCCCTGGCTGGGAATCGAACCTGAGACCTTTGGGTTCGCAGGCCCGTGCTTTATCCACTGAGCCACCAGCCAAGGGCTGATACACTTTTTAAAAGCTCCACCTGTTTAATGTAAAGTAAAATAGAAAGGAACTGGAAAAAATATTGCAGCAGATATAAAGAGATTAATATCAATAAATATTGTAATCATTTGAAACAAAAACACAAAACGTCAGTAAACCAGGCAAAGAATTTAAACAATTTTTACAATTGGGAGATGTAGTTCAATAAATCATTCTTTCCTGGCCCTGGCTAGTGGCTCAGTGGATAGGCTCTGGCCTGTGAACCCAAAGGTCACTGTTGCAATTCCCATCCAGGGCACATAACCAGGCTGCAAGCCAGGTCTCCAGCCAGGTCCGGAGCTGGAGGCAGGTGAAAGGCAACCATACATGGATGTTTCTCTCCCTCTCTGCCTCTCTCCTTTTCCTGCTCTCTAAAAATAATAAAATCTTTTAAAAAATCTGAAGAGAATTAAAAAAATAACAATTCATTCTTTCAATAAACATTCAGTTCTTTCATCAGATACTGTTCTAGCAAACGAGATCTCAGAACATTCTGGTAGTGGTGTGAGACAACAGACAGGTTTCAAAACCCAAGAACCTCAGCTAGTGATAATGCTGTGGAGGAAATGAGATAGGAAGTGAGGTGGAGAGTAGCTTTTTTTTTTTTTTTAATCATTAAGATTTTTTTTTTTAATTGTTGTTGTATTACATCCATCAGCTTTTGTTCTTTTATTATGCCTTTCCTTGTGGAAGACATCTGTAGTTTTGCAACTGGAGGTTAGCATTCCTGATCTCTACTTAATTATGTGAGGAGAAAAATGGTCAGTTTAAGTTTTGTTTTGTTTTAGGAAAGATTTAATTTTATTTCTTAGAGTGAGGGGAAAGGAGGGAGAAAGAGTGCGAGAAGCATTGATGGGCTAGAGAAACACGGGTCACTTGCCTTTTCGCACGCCGCCAGCCAGGAACCTGGCCTGCAACCCAGGACTGTGCTCTGATCAGGAATCAGTCACACCGGCCTTTCAGTTCACAGGCCGATGCTCACTGAGCCACGCCAGCCAGGGCCGGTTTTAGTCTGTTGGGGCTCCCTGATAATTGAGCTTGAAAGTATTTTTGTTTTTTGGTTTGCTTTATTTTGTTTGGTTCTTGAAGATATTTATATAATGGATAGAGTACAGATTGAGATTTGCTTTTTCTTGTGGAAATTACTTATGTGGGTTCTTTATACAGAATAGTGTTCATTTTGTTCTGTTGGGAGGGAAACTATTTCTCTGAAAAATGTTCACATTTTTTCCTGTGGCTTCATTCACTAGTAAAATGTAGTGATTTGATTCTGCACATCAGAGGTTAGAACCTGGGTCTCTTAGAACTTCTCTGGTGATTGTGCAGGATGGTCACAAGGGTCAAGGAGATACAAATGAAAGGGATCATCCAAGTTAAAGGAATCTGAATACTTAGATAGAAGTTAAAGGAGCTAGCTAGAACTCTTTGTCTTTTGATGTTTAATTATATATTGTATAATAATGTTTTAAGCTATAATTGAAGTATAGAAAGTTCATTGCACTTCTTTAAGTCATTTTTGCAGGTAGGAATTTACTTGTGTAAGGAACTCTAACAAATGTTATATTCTTCATCTGTTACTAAAGCTTGACTTAGAGAAACAGCAAGATAGGTGCCTATTTGTAGTTATAGTTTTTATTACTAACTTTGGGGACTTTTTAGATATGGTAAAGAGGTAATGGAATTTTGGTCATTATTTTCTATTTGATAATTTACTGTTAAGAATATAAGATTTACAGAGAGGAAAAGCAATGAGGTTTTTAGAAATGGAAGCAACCCTGGCTGGTGGCACAATGGATAAGGTGCCGGCCTGCACCCAAGGGTTGCTGTTTCGATTCCCCAGCCAGGGCACATAACCAGGTTGCAAGCCAGGTCTCTGGCCAGGTGCGTGGCTGGAGGCAGGTGAAAGGCAACCATACATTGATGTCTCTCTCCCTCTCTACCTCTCTTCCATCTCTCCCTTCCCCTCTCTCTAAAAATAATAAATAAAATATTAAAAAAAAAAAGAAATGGAAGCAGAACTAGTACTAAGATATAAGAAAGTTTTTATGCACCTTATCACAAACTTTCTTTAATTCTGACTACGTTCTAATTTATTTTTTTCTTTTAAAGGAAACTTGAACATAAATTCAAAAGAAGATTTGATTCTTTATTTCTGGACTGCGTATATATAAATAACAAGACCATCCATCAAAATGTCGGGAGCCTCAGTGAAGGTGGCTGTCCGTGTGCGGCCCTTCAATTCCCGAGAGACCAGCAAAGAGTCCAAGTGCATTATCCAGATGCAAGGCAACTCGACTAGTAAGTACATGCTGTTTTCTGTCAGCTCTCTCTTACTTTCCCGTCCTTTCTCCTTTCTCTTCTTGTCATCAGAATAAAATGGTATTTGGGTATTACCACTTTGGACTTTTTGCTCATTGGAATGATCCATTGAATACTTCCCCCATGATATTTTCTCTGCCAAATTTAAATATGGCTGTTTATTTTGTTCATTACAATTGAGAAATCCCTGGGAACTGAATTACTTAGTGTTTTTAGGTTGAAATCTTAATGATAATAAAGGTGTTTGCAGTGATTTTTACTAAATGATGATGTGAAATATACCTGTTGGAGTACCAAGGCTATTTTTCTTGCTTTAAATAGAACCTGAGCTTGCCAAGATGGTCTTGAAACACTTACAATGGTTCTTTGAGTTGAACAATAGATATAGCTATAATATATGGCATATATTATATATATATGTATATATATTACATACTTTTATAATATAAAAAAGCAAAAGAATTGTAAGTTCTTCAAACACAAGTTAGTGCTGAGTAGTTGGGGAAATTATTCTGATCTCCTGTGTTTGTGGGCCATTTGACAGTGTTCTGTGTAGAGGAGTCTACCAGTAGGGCAAAAGTAGGTTTGTAGTTTGTATGGCAGATAAACAGTTATTAATAAATAATACAAGAATAAATGTGGTGTTTCATATATTCACAACTGTAAACCTACTTTTGTCCAACCCTGTATATTTAAGGTGTACAATATGATGTTTTGATCTATGTGTACATTGTGAAATGATCATCATAATGAAACTAATATATTCATCACTCTTCATAGTTGCCTTTTTATGCGTTTGTAGTGAGAACACCTAAGATCTAGGGTCAGCATGCTCACGTTAGGTCTTCAGAACTTATTCATCTTATAAATGAAAGTTTATTATGCCCTTTGAACAATATCTTCTCTCTCCCACCCGACTTCCTCAGCTTTTGGTAACCACCGTTCTACGTTACCTTTATGAGATGCCTTTGTTATCTCCGAGATGTCTTTTGTGTGTATGCGACTCTTCTGTACAACTTTGAGCTTTCTATTGCTTATACACATCTCTGAACTTGCTAAGTAGGGCTTGTAACAATCTGTCTTTTAAAAAAGGATTGAAAAGTAGGAGTCTAAGTTGGTATACCATTGTTTATAAGTTACATTTCTTCGTCAGTTGTGCCAGTGATTCTAAACGTTCAGCTGGAGAAATTTGACTTTTAAATTTGCATTAGTCTACTGAAACAAAAATCTTTGTTAGCTGAATCAGCTTTGGAAAAAGTAGGGCTAGTTTTTAGGGCTAGAGTGAGCCCTAAATTATTCTGGTTCCTTTGAAAGGTGTTTTTTCTTGGAAAGCTTATCAGAGACTTATTCCTCTCGGAATTTTAGCATTTTCGTATTTTTGCTAACATTCTCTATTTCTGTGTTTTGTTTTGTTTTTCAAATATCCTATGGTAGTTTATTAGTAAGTTGACTAATAGGTAGTCCAAATAATTTTTAAGTGAGAAAGTTTAAGTGAGACACTTGCTTGGAAAGTATTAATGGCTTGTTTTTTAAAAACAAAAACAAAAACCCAAAGGTTGCTGGTTCGATTCCCAGCCAGGGCACATAACCAGGTTGCAAGCCAGGTCTCCAGCCAGGTCTGTAGCTGGAGGCAGGTGAAAGGCAACCATACGTTGATGTCTCTCTCCCTCTCTGCCTCTCTCCCTTCCTTGCTCTCTAAAAATAATAAAATAAAAAATAAAAATAAATAAAATAAAAGCAAAAACATTGGACTTCAGATTGGGAGAGAGCATGTAATTTGAACCTAGAATTGTTGGGGAAAAAGGAGAGAGAGAAATTTGCTGTAGCCACATGTGTTCGTTATATTAAAAGACTTGCATGCTGGCAAACTGGCCTGGACTGCTGCCCACAGGGATTCTAGCTGATTGCAGATGGAATGCAATGGAATGTTCCTGCCTTAAGATCTCTTATGAAAAAGTAGAAGAGGGAGAAGGGTACTTTGGGAAACGTGCCAGATCTGAAAATGGAGTCTTAGCAGTTTTATTGAAGACTTTCTGGTCTCTGAGGGAATATTTTCCATGGCACAGATAAATGTTACTGCCTTGACATTTTGAGTGCATACACAAATAGCTTTGTTTAGCAATATCCCATTATATTCCAAGCTTCCCCCACTTTGGAGTAATTTTTTATTGTCTCATTACCTCCTTACGTCAGCCTTCTCCATTTTGATGAATTTTTGTTGTTTCTTATTTGGTTAAGTGGTTAGAATTTTGTAGTCTAGTCTTGTTAGCCTTTAGTTTCTTTTTTCTCTTACTAGTATTACTTGATTCTCAGTTGCATTTTAGTTTGGGTTCTTTTCCTGGGGTCTATGAATAAACCCCTGAGGAGGGTCTGTCAAGGTTGGAACTCCTTATATGCAAAATGTGTCTTACACCTTTTTCCCAGGGAGGGAGTAATCTGTTTTTTCATGTTTAGAGAGATATGTATCCCCAAAAAGGGTGAAGAGGCACCAGCCTCAATCAAATTCAAGTGAGATCTCCTTAGAAGCCAGGGCTTAATCAGATCCGACTGAGGGCAAACTTGATCACGTAGCACCCAAAGCCTTCAGGGTGAGACCGGAGGGTAAGCCCAGCTTGTTAGCCACTGTTTGTCCATCTCCACAGCATGACCTCTGACCTGAGAAAAGGAATGTGTAGCTTCTTTGAACCTGGCCTTTGTTGGGATTTATTCTGCAAACTATGAATACCACTCATGTCCAGTCATATTTCTCTCTATGACCTCTACCAGTGTAGTGCATTTCTCTGGGAGTCACTAAACTTTTGCTGAAGATTTGGGCATTTAAACATTCAACAGCATTCAATCTTTAAAATTGGTTTTAGAGGCCCTGGCTGGTGTGACACAGTGGATAAGGCACCAGCCTGCGAACCCAAAGGTCACTGGTTTCATTCCCAGCCAAGACACATAACCAGGTTGCAAGCCAGGTCTCCAGGCAAGTCTGTAGCTGGAGGCAGGTGAAAGGCAACCAACCATACATTGATGTTTCTTTCTGCCCTTCTTTCTAAAAAATAAGAAATAAAATCTTTTAAAAAATTGATTTTAGAGGCAGAGAGAGAAACATGGACTTGCTAGTCCACTGTTTACAGATTCACTGGTTGATTCTTGTATGTGCCTGGACTGGGTATCGAACCTGCAGTCTTGGCATATTGGGATGATGCTTTAATCTAAGGCAGCATTTACTTTTCTTAAAGAAAAAAGAAACAAAACAAACCAGAAACAACCCAGTATCCATCACCAAGGATAAATAAATCATGCTAAATTTTTTTTTTTTTTTGGCAGTATGTCTTTTAATTTTTTAAAAAAATTTTATTGTTGTATTACATCCATCCCCTTTTCGCTCCCCTCTGTCCCCCTCCCCACCCACCCATTCATGCTACATTTTATTTGTTTGTTTGTTTATTCAGTTTCATCATGGTTTCTTCTTTCCATTCTTAATTATAGGACTTCTGTTTAGCTAGTTTTCAGAGGGTTCTAGGTTGATTGTTCTAGATTTTAGTTGTAATTTTAAATAATTAAGGAATGTTATGATGAGGTTTTTTGCTCAAATCTACCTTATGGCAATATGCTTTATTTACCACTTTACTATATTTCTGGAAATAAATTATTTTGAGTAGGGAGGGGGCTGCTGATGGGTTTTAGTTTTATGGTTTTGGAATATAAATGCTGTACACAATACTTTTATTGTGTGCCATTTTAATTTTGGGGTAGGAAGCTTTTGGAAAAGGGAGTTTGTGCGGAAGATGTCCCTGGGATCCAGTGTTGCCACACTGATAGCTTAATTGTAGTTGTGGGCAGAATCTTCAGTAGTTTGCCATCAACGCTACAATTGCTACATAGAGACTTAGAGATAGTAAACAAAATTATTCTGGAGGATAAAAGCTTTTTTAAGTACAAATTTTGTTTTGACTGCCTTGTTTTCTAGGGTTTAGCAATTAAAACATTATCTCTGCATCTGTTTACTGAAGTAACAAAGTTGGAAAGAAGGCAAGGGAAAAAGGGTGACATTAAGGGACTTAATGGGTTTTGTAAGGCTAATGTTGACTTGAAGAGAGACTCCAAGGAAGAGAAGAGATGGCCTTGTGGTTCACCATCTGACTAAAACATATGGAACATTTATGACAGTTTTTTTTTTTTAAAGAATTTATTATTTTCAGAGGGGGCAGGGAGAGAGGCAGAGAGGGAGAGAGACATCAATGTATGGTTGCCTCTCACCTGCTTCCAGCCACAGACCTGGCTGGAGACCTGGTTTGCAACCTGGTGATGTGCCCTGGCTGGGGAATCGAACCAGCGACCTTTGGGCTCGCAGGCTGGCACCTTATCCATTGTGCCACCAGTTAGGGCTATGACAGTTGTTTTAAAGGCATTTGCCTTGATCTTGGATAAGGTTTTCCGCTGAATCCTTTGCATGGAAGGTGCATCCTGTTCTTCACTCTTCACTCTCCTAGGGTAATGACAGTTACAGCATGAGGACGAAAATGTTTAAAGGTGAAAAGGGGAAGGTGTAAAAGGTGCAGGGAGAGGATCGATTTGGGATCATCTTCTTTCTGGACTTGAAGAAAAGACACAGTAAGATCTGCAGTTTCGAGGCTGCCTTTCTGATTTATGAAGCAGAACTTAAAACACAGCCTTGAAACTAGACGGGACCTGAAGAGAGATAGGGAGCCAGGGTGCCGAGGTGAGGGTGAGCCGAGCCAGCTGGTGGGGGAGCCAGGAGGCGCCTGAACAAAGGCTCCTTCCGCCAGGAATGCCGAGCTGGTTGTGGTAAAAAGCATTGTGGTGGTAGTGGCCAGCTCTGCTCGACTTCCTCCTTGACACCCTTCCGACTCCTGCTCTCAGGACCCCGTGCGCTCCTGATTGCTTTCCTCCCTTGCCCGCCATTCTCCGCTCTTCCTCACGCCCCTGCGTCAGCAGTGAACCAGGACTTGCCCCCTCTTTGAGCCCTTCCCTGTCTCTAAAGAAGATGGACTTCATAACTGGTTTCTTCCAGACTCGTACCTTTAAATGTCATTGAAATGATGACTCCCTAATTGATTTCTCCAGCCTGGATTGCTCTACAGAACCCTAGATTTGTCTGGCCAGCTGCTAACTTAACGCTGCTTGAACGCTGAAGAAGTGCCTCAGCAGAACTATTTTTTCTCTCCCTGCCCATCTAAAGTGGTTTTTCCTTCCTTCCTACTCATTCTTTTAGTTTTTGAGACCGAAAATATTAGTCTCTTTTATCTCCTCTTTTTTTTTTAATAGGCTTCTTCCCATAATTCATCAGTAAGTGCTATCATCTCTGTCTTCACAAAGCGATTGGAATCTGTTGCTTTTTACCATTTCTACTGTAGTCTTCAGTCAGCACTGCAGTAGCCTCTGGTGTGTTCCCCTTCTTGTTCCTGTGTAATAGCCAGAGTCATATTTTGGAAATGTGAATCAGATTATGTCACCCCCTCTGCTTAAAATCCTTCCTTGGCCTTCTGTCACTTTCAGAATAAAACTAAAAATCCTCACTTTGGCCACAGAAACCAATAGAATTTGGCCTCTGGCTAGCTGTCTGGTTTCCTTCTTTCTTTTCTTTTTTTTTTTTAAAGATTTTATTATTTTTAGGAAGAGGGGTAGGAAGAGAGGGAGAGAGACATCAATGTACGGTTGCCTTTCACCTGCCTCCAGCTACAGACCTGGCTGGAGACCTGGTTTGCAGCCTGGTTATGTGCCCTGGCTGGGAATCGAACTAGTGACCTTTGGGTTCATAGACCGGCACCTATCCACTGAGCCACCAGCCAGGGCCTAGCTGTCTGATTGCATCTCATCATTGTTTACCCCTGAGGTTACACTGCTGGTCTCGCATGTTCCTTAAATGTCATTCAGATCTCTGCTCAACAATTACCTTCTCAGAGGTGGCAGTCTGCCTGCCTTTATAAACACCTTTACTGCCCTGCTCGGGCAGCTTAGTTAGTTGCAGCATCATCCCATACACTGAAAGGTTGTGGGCTCAGTCCCTGGTTAGGACACATACCTCGGCTGCAGGTTTGCTCTCCCATGTACAGGAGGCAACCCATCAGTATTTCTCTTTCTCTTCCTCTCCTCCCCCTTTCTCTAAAACTAATACACTGTCGTTGAGTGAGGAGTAAAATAAGTAAATAAAATAACCACCCTTACTTTCATCTTTTGTCTCTTATCCATTTTTCTTCTCCAGGTTATACTATCTCTATTAGTTAGTTATCTGACTTTCTTATTAGAATATAAGGTCCTTGAGGTCAGGGCCTGGTACATTCAGGCCTGGAGCATAGTAGAAACTCAAATATTTGTTAAATGAAAAAATATTTTGAACACATACTTTGTGCTAGGTCCTGAGCTAAAACTCCAGATATGGATTAATCATTAATTCTCACAACTTGGTGTCTATAAAGTTATTATACCTATTTACAGATAAGAAAATTGAGGCTTACAGAGTGTATGTGCCCAAGTTATAGATGTACCATACAATAATATTGGATAGTTAGGGTGGGTTTAGGTTAAAGTCTCTATAGTAGTCAATTCCTTCATTGCCAAAATCTTTGAAAAATGTCTTCTTGAAATATTTCTAGGTCAACTTAAATTTTGATTATTGAATATTGGATAAAATTGTAAGACAAAATTCAGTTTTGGGTCAAGAGACACAATACTTTTGATGTGGGAATGGACCTTTCTCCTGATTTCCACCAATGCTACGTATTGTAAATTCATGGATTTCTGTTGCCAGCTGCAGTTCTCATGTCATTATATAAACGGCAAGCAAAAGCTTCCAAATACGCGGTAGCAGCTGTTGTGATCTGTGTAGTCAGTCTCCACACTTCACTGATGCATTCCTTCAGTCCAGTCTCTCCACTGTTGCCTATGAATGTGCCCAAGTCGTTTCAGTGACTTCTCACTGCTCAGGGGTTCGCCAGCTCCTTAAGTCATGATGATTTGATCCTGAGATTTTGGTGCTTTAATACCCTTTGCTGCTCCCTGCACTTGACCACACCTGCCAAAGCAGTTCCTGGTGTCACCTGCTTCCTTTGCCTCAGGACTTCCTAATGCAGTTCCCTTGCTTGAGATGCATAGAGATTTCAGTCCAGACTCTGGCCTTGGCAAGCGCCTTTATCTGTCTCAGGCGCTTCAAATATAACATGAACGTGACCATCATACCTACTTCATAAGGCTCTTGTGAGGATTAAGGGAGTAAATACATGTAATTCTAGCACAGTGCTTAGATAGTAAGCATTCAGTAAATGTTTGCAGTTATTGTTACTACTTCACTTTCCCTTCCTATCTTCTACTTACCCTTCAGCCCAGCCTTCTCTTTTTTCACCAGTTTACTAAGAAAAAATCATCTCTTTTATGTGTATCCTTTTTTATGTTCCTATGTATATGTTCTAAAGAACTCCATGCTTATTTAGCATGATTCATGTCATAAATTTAAAGCATGTATTTGATTATAGGGCTGTCTCTTCCTTTGGTTATACTCTCTACAAGGGTGAAAATCACTTTATTCTACGCCGTTATATCCCCAGCACAGTGTCTCTGGTACATAGTTGGAGCCCAGTCAACGTGCCCAGTGAATGAAAGTGCGGTTTAATCTTTTCTTTCTTAAAATTGGATCTTGAGATCTTTGCAATAACCCTTCCTTTAGAAAGATTGTTAGGCCCTGGATTGGTGTGGCTCAGTGGACAGGCACCAGCCTAAGAACCCAAAGGCTGCTGTTTCGATTCCCAGTCAGGGCTCGTCAACCAGGTTGCAAGCCAGGTCTCCAGCCAGGTTCCCAGCTGGAAGCAAGTGAAAAGCAACCATATGTTGATGTTTCTCTTCCTTTCTTCTTCCCTGCCCCTCTCTAAAAATGATGAATAAAATCTTAAAAAGAAAGAAAGATTGTTAGCATGGAAGCCAGTTTCAGACTTGGGAGCCTTGGAGGGGCTGATCACAGTGAGTTAAAAAGCACAAAGACAGAGGGGCGGGGCCTGTTGGAAGAGAGGCAGACTGGGGAGATGGACTCGTCCGGTTGTATGCCATTGCAGTGTAGTGTTTTGTTGAAGGCCTCTGAGCGGTGCACCATCCTGGACATCCTAATGACCTCAGCGGTGGTTCCACCCATGCTTATTGGGCCCATGCTTTTCCTTGTCTCCTCTCTAGCTAGGGGTTTCTTTGTGGTAGTCCCAATTCCAGGAAATTGAGGAGGGGGAAGTGGGGGAACAGGTGGTTTGTGAAGGGCGTGCCTGTGATGTTCGAGCCAAGACAGAGGAGGGGAGGGTGGCGCTTGAGGCCTTTGTTCCCTGTTGTGGCCGTCTCCCTTCGTCCCAGACAAAGCCTGCCTGCTCGAGACACGGCCCTGGGGGACATGCTATATTCGTAACAGCTTTACAACTTTATGTTGGTGAAAGTACAGTTTATATGTCGAACATATTCCTGATTACTGTAATTCCCTTCTTATATGCATGCTTTCTGAAAAACAGAAGTCCTATGCACTATTTTTAGCTCAGTTGACTTTGATGCAAGACCCATTGTGTTAGTATTGCCCTATGTGTCAATAATATTCATTAATGCAACCTTATATTCTTTCTGTGAGAGTTGACAAAATTTCCTGTTATTTTATGTATGTATTGTACCGGTCTGAACTGTTTTGGTTTTCCTTTCACTTCTGAAAATGGTGCAGGATTTAATCAAATAAAAGTGGTAATGCCACCTTCATCTGTGTGCCCATTTGGCGTAGAGTAGGCAGCATAGAGAACCCACAGCACACGGTCCAAGTACTAAGGGGTTGGTAGTATTGTCCAAGCACCAAAGCTTTAATGATGCATCCAAAGGATTCAGGTGTAGTACTTGGGCCCTTGCCCGAAAATAGAATTCTTATGTTGTGCTTGAGCTTATTTGATCAGTTAGTCAACTTTTATCACTTTGGTTAAAAACCGTGGAATATGTGGTCACACCCACCAAACTTGAGAAAGTTTAAAAACAAGACAAAATAACTTTTTCACCTGCTCCCTTTCCCTAGAGCACTGCTCACTCCGAGCTCTGGGCCCCTGCTAACCCAGCGCGTCCATCCTGTCCTCCCAGTGGTTGCCCGATAGCATGATCATCTGCTGCAACCTCATCTGCCATGATGGGATGTTCTCTGACACATACAAGATCTGGGAGATCTCAGACAGGCTGGCTGGGCCTGAGGTGGTGGGGAAGGTGACCAATAGGATGGAGGGTAACACTGATGACTCCCGAGGGCAAAGATACCAAAAGCACAGTAATCACTGGTGTTGCTGTTGTCATGAACTGTGATTTGCAGGCAAATCAGCTGTACAAAAGAAGCCTCCAAGCAGTACGTCCAAGATTACTACCAGCTCTTTATTGGTGAAAACACGAATGCAAATGGCTAGTTGCCCTGCCTGACTGCGGTGAGGAGGGTGTGGCCTGTACTTGATTATTTTTAAGGACGGTTTAGAAATGGGAAATGTTAACAAATTTGGTGATTTGGCTCTATCACCTGTCTTCATAACTGGCAGCTGCTTTTCACCTACACACGAGGACTAGGATATTGGGACTAATGTTGTCTTGAGTGCTTCATTTATTTTGACCTTGATATATTTGGAGGCATTATTTTAAAGAAAAACGTGTGTAGGTTGTCTAAAATAAAATGCATTTAAATTCAATTAAAAAATAAATAGGCCCTGGCTGGTGGCTCAGTGGATAGGCACCAGCCTATGAATCCAAAGGTCGCTGGTTTGATTCCCAGCCAGGGCACATAACCAGATTGTAGGCCAGGTCTCCAGCCAGCTCTGTAGCTGGAGGCAGGTGAAAGGCAACTGTATATTGATGTTTCTCTCCCTTTCTTCCTGCCTCCCTTCTCTTTTGTCTGAAAATAATGAATAAAATCTTTAAAAATAAAACAAAATAAACAGAGCCCTGGCTGGTGTGACTCAGTGGATTGAGTGCCAGGCTGTGAAAAGGTCACAGGTTCAATTCCCAGTCCGGGTACACGCTGGGGTTGTTGCAGGCCAGGTCCCTGGTGAGAAGCAACCTATTTCATACATCCTGCTCTTTCCCTTCCCTTCCCCTCTCTCTAAAAATAAATAAAATCTTTTAAAATTTGATTTAAAAAATAAACACTAAATAACTTACTGAAAATCAACATTTGTGTAATGCTTTATATATTTTATCCTGTGAACTGGGTGTTACCTCAGTTTTCAAGAATATAAAATGAAACCATACTCAAGAGCACAAAAAATCTGAAATGTATTTCTTAAACATTTTTTAGTATGTTTAGAATGTTAAAAGATACCATATTTGTAGGTACTGATACTTTGAGTCCAAACCCTATAACCTTTCTACCAAATGTATTCTCGCCCCTACCCTTTTTATTAGTGGTTGGAAAGATGGTATCTTTTGGTTGGTTTAAAGGAAATGGTTTGGAACTCAACTATTAATTCAGAAGGAAAAATCCTTTGGCATATTTGAAAACATTAATTCATTGTCCACGGAGGTACCAGTGGGCTTCTGATAAGTTCAAGTGCTGTCATTAAAATTTGATTTTTACAATTTTTTTCATATGTCGAGTTCTGGGCTTTAAAATCTGATGTAGAAAATAGTTTATGTATTAAACAGTACGATGTACATTTAAATATAAAGAATACTATAAAACAAACAGTCTGGCAACTGTTGGGCTGGCCAAAAAGTTCATTTGTTTTTTTTCCATAAGATGGCTCTAGTAGTGCTTAGTTGTGTTTTAAGGTTATTTGATACAATTTTGTTACATTTTGACAGCTGTCATTATCAGTGTGCATTTTTAAAATAAGTATCAAAATTAGTGACTTTTTGTGTAGCCATTTTAATATTGAAGATAGAAGAAATTTGCAACATTTTTGGCATAGTATGCTTTATTGTTTCAAGAAAGGTAAAAAAGCAACTGAAATGCCAAAAAAAGATTTGTGCAGTGTGTGGAGAAGGTGCCATGACTTATTGAACGTGTCAGAAGCGGTTTTTGAAACCAGCGAGATTTCTCGCTGGACAATGTTCCACAGTCAGGTGGACCAGTTGAAATTGATAGCAATGAAACATTGATTACAAACAATCACCATGGACATGGACAACAAGTGGGATTGACTAAGAGGGTGATTGGGTGGATGGTTGGGGAAGGGGAGAGAGGGGAGGGGAAATGGGGTGGATGTAATATAACAACAATAAAATTAAATTAAAAAAAAAGAGTAATCAATGTTATACCATGCAGGAAATAGCCAGCAGACTCAAAATATGCAAATCAATAGTTATTAGTGAAAATGAAAAATGTGTCTTATTTTATGGAAAGAACCATATAGACTTCTTGGCCAACCCCATAATACCCAACCTAACATATGAAAATTACCCAGGTCTTCTGAGGCACTCTGCTTATAGTTCCCCCTTAAACAGGTAGCAACAATATTGAATTTTGCATTAAGGTGTCTTATGTGTGTGTGTGTTATTGTTTCAAGGTGTCTTAAAGGAACATGTTTTGTTTAGAAATTTAGAATTTTTTAAATATTGTAAGTTTAACCTTGTTTGGTATAACTTATGTAAATAACTGTAAAATTATCTTTTAATCTACTTATATTAAAAATGAGGGTTTTTTGTTAAGTGGCAGTTATTTAAAAGGTAGCTTAGTTTTGAAGCTAGAAACTAGGAAAATTATTCGTTTCAGAAGCTCCAAAGATCTGGGAGAAGGTGTTATTGAGGAAAAGGAAAGGGATTTTCTGTGAATCAGAGAAGTTACTCAATGGTGTAGTTTTTGTTTTCCCTTACTTAAGGAAAAGGAAACAGGGCTAGGACCTGAAAAGTAGCTCTGAAGTGTTCTTAGCAGACTTGGTATCCCCAGTGAGTAACTAAAAGAATGATTGGAATATGGCTCAAAAGACTTAAGAAAGCCTGTTTTCTAGAGGTTAGAAGTGTTTGGTTTTACTTTTATTTTATTTTATTTATTTTTTAAAGATTTTATTTATTATTTTCAGAGAGCAGGGAAGGGAGAAAGAGAGAGAGAAACATCAATGTATAGTTGCCTTTCACTTGCCTCCAGCTACAGACCTGGCTGGAGACCTGGCTTGCAGCCTGGTTATGAGCCCTGACTGGGAATCGAACCAGTGATCTTTGGGTTTGCAGGCTGGCACCTTACCCGCTGAGCCACCAGCCAGGGCCTTCAAGTTCCTAGTTTTAAATGTGTGAGAAGAGTTTTAAACAATACCTGTGGTGTGATTTTAGGGGGTGGTCATATACATGTGTGTACATGTCATAAAGACAGACGCTTTTCTGGTGATGGCTGCATGTAGGGTAGGCATTTACATGATGAGTGTCCCGACTCAGAGTTGGGCTCTGGAGCCAGATTTTTCCAAGGTCCCATCCTGGATTGGCACTAGCTCGTTCTGTAGTCTTGGCTCAGTCCTTGAAACCTCTTTGTGATGGCTTATCTGTTCATCTGGGATACTAAGACACCTGCCTTACTGAGTGGTTGGGGACTGAATAAGTTAGTGTACACAAAGTACTTACAGCCTGGAGTAAGTGCTCCATGAACGCTGGCTATTTAATCTTCTGTGCAGTACGTTTTGGTTAGAAACATTCTTCTTTGCTTAGGCTTCCATTTGTGTATGAGCAGATGTGCTTTCTAGAACCGTGTCTTCTTGTCACATGACTGTGTGCAGCGGGAGCCTTATTCATACTCTGTCAGCGTTTTGAGGCTGGAATGTAAGTGTGCAGCCATACCCAGCGGAATCCAGCGGGAGAGAACAAGGCACCATAGCAACTGTTGCTATTTGTGCCCCGAGCAGCAGCTGCTGGGGACAGATTTATTTTTGAATCCCGATCTCACTGATACCCTGGGATGTGGCCTGCCTTAGAGAAACAGATTGGTCGAGGTGTCTGGTCTTAGAGGAGGTTTCATGAACACATGTTATAAGGATTCTCTTCCATGTGAAATATGAGGAGCCAAAGTCTAACGTGTATGAGAAAGGGAGAGAGGCCAAGCCTCAGCCTTCAGTCAGTCCCTGAGGTGGACTGACTGGATTAATCAGATGAGAAATCACTGTTAATGTGGGTGGTGAGACTTCATGCCTTTCAGCCAAATGATTTTGCAGGAGATTCAGTGGTCTGTGATTCTGCTATATACACAAATGTACACGTCTACGTACATATGTGATAACTTATTATCAGCTGTGGATTTCAGAAATAAAACTATCTTTCCAACGAATGCTTCATTATCAAATACTTCTCTGAAGTAAATAAGAGCTTTAATAAGAGATTGTTTTAAATAGTGGTTAGATTAACTTAGCAATTTTTATTTCTGGTGTGTTGAAATATTTGAAGCCTTATGAAACACCTTGAAATACTAACATGAACCATTTCCAAATTTTGGCTGCTGTCTCACCTCAGGGTCAGTCATAAAATACTTAACGAACATCTGTATACCAGCAGCCTCTGTTCTGAATCCTGGCAGTGCTTAGCGAATGTCATTGGTCTGATTCTTTTCAAATTCTGTATGTAGATCACCTACTAAAATGTGATTATTTTTATTTTTGATTGCCCTATTTAGATTCAGTGGGATGAATTTAGATTTGGATGTTTTGAATTTACCATGTAACATCACATTGAACTAAAGAACATGCAACTGAGTGACTCATAAAATCAAAATGATTTTATCCTCTAGGTATTGTTAACCCAAAGAACCCAAAGGAAGCTCCAAAGTCCTTCAGCTTCGACTACTCCTACTGGTCTCACACCTCGGTGAGTGTACTTGGTACCGCATGGAGAGCTGTGCAAGGTTTGACGAGGTTTTGGACATGTTTTGAAAGAGTCTGCAGCTCCAACAAATAAAAACAGAGGTTACCAACATCTAGGAAAATTGAGAGTAGGCTCTTCGCAGTATCCTTACTTGGATAAAACCCTCAGCCTTGCCTAGTGCTTAGGGCTCGTTCCTAAAATAGAGTTTGCTTCTGCATCTTTTTGTTAGGCATTTTTTCCCCTTCTTTTTATCCCCTACGTTTTGTTGGAATAAGAGATGTTTAAACTATTGACAAAACCTAATTGGCAAGGGAAGGCCTGGCAAGGGGTTGAGAACATTCTTTTTCACTGAAGGCTGTGTTTATTGAGATACAGCCACATTACCAGTATTGAATTAGGAAATTATTCATGTTAAATGCGGATTTGACATCTGATATCTTAGTCCCACTTTCAAGAAAATTTTCTTGGAGCTACCTCTGAATGAAAGAGTGATACTTGTAAGGTTATGGAAAATGAAATGTAATTGTAGTTGATCATTTCATGTAGATACTTTAATGTATGGCTGATGTGGATAGTGGATAACTCTTAACAGTGTGTGTGTGTATGTAAAATGAGAAAAATGAACCCTGTGTAAAGGGAACTTTAAAAAAATATATTTCAGGTGACTAATCTGATTTGAAACACTTGTATTATAGAAGTACTCAAATAAGCATTAGAAAGAATACGAATAAAAATGTCATTTTTTCTCCTTTTCATCTTTACAGCCCGAAGATCCCTGTTTTGCATCTCAAAGCCGTGTGTATAATGACATTGGAAAGGAAATGCTCTTACATGCCTTTGAGGGCTATAATGTCTGTATTTTTGCCTATGGGCAGACTGGTGCTGGGAAATCCTACACAATGATGGGTAAGCAAGAAGAAAGCCAGGCTGGCATCATTCCACAGGTAAGAAGCAAGACGGTGAAAAGCCTCTGTTCCATCATTACCCCTCGTCTTCAGTGGCTTTAACAATTATTTTTATTTAGCAAATGTTTATTCAGGGGCCATCATACCAGGCACAAGGTAAATCACCTGCCCCCTTTCCTCAGAGGAGCTGACAGTCTGTTGGAAGAGGCTGCACTGTATTCATGTCTACTTTAAGTGGGAAAGTTGATGTTTTGTAAAGGTTTTGCTTTCCAGTGTCCTGTTATTTAATCTTTTGCACAGTGTTACCAGCTTCTTCAAAAAGCGATAGTATGTAACAGAGCAGGTTCTTTTCTGAATCCTGGGGGCACCCAATGAATATTGTTCTGATTTATTTAAGTTCCATATATAAATCACCTTTTAAGAATGTGACTTTTCCCCCCTCACCTGAGGATATTTCTTTCATTGCTTTTTAGAAGGGGGGGGGGGGGGTGTGAGACAGAGAAACATGGATTGTTTGCCTTCTTGTGCACACCCCAACTGGGGATTGAACCTGCAATCTGGTACGTGCCCTGACCAGGAATCAAACATTCGACCTTTTGGTCTGCAGGACAATGCTCCAACCAACTGAGCCACACTGGCCAGAGCTATTTTTGATTTATTTGATTGCCTTTTTTAGAGATAACTTGCCTTTTATTGTATTGGTTCAGTGCTATTACTTTAAGCTTGAACAATCTGTGAGATTTCTTTTTCTAAGAGTAGTTAGCTTTGACTTTGTATTGTTTGGGAATGGAGAAGAGTGTATTGTTTGGGAATGGAGAAGAGTTGTAACTCAGTTATTTAAAAACAAAGTTATTTTTAAATAGGGATGTGGTCTACTTTTATTAATGATATTTAGAATTAGTTTTAAAGAGTTTTGTTTTATTTTTTTTATATAGGCCTAGAGTGACCATCTCTATATCTTGAGAAAATATATAAGGGAGCAATAGCTACTTTTTCTAATGGATTATTAAGCTGTAATTTTTAATTCAGGTATATAATTGAAATGCTTAACTATTAACAAAAATCAGAAAATTTTTAGGAAAAAATTGAATATACTAGCATAGATATTTTTTCTATGAAAACTATATGTCTGTATTAAGACATACAGAGTGAGGCAAAAGTAGGTTTACAGTTGTTTGTATGGAATATAATACAATAAAAAAAAAGAATAATACAGTAATGAATAAATAATAATACAAGAATAAACTGTGTATTTTACATACGCACAACTGTGAACCTACGTTTGCCCTATCTTGTGTATTTTGAATTGTCCTCTGTATGTAGGAACAGCAGTAGTTAAAGTACCAATGGAGAAAATGTTCTGCAGTGCTGCCCATATGCCATGCACAGGTCTTAACTACTTTACAAATACTAGTTCACTAATCTTCCTTATGTGATCCTAAGAAGAGGGTGCTATTGTCACCCTCATTTTATAGGTGAGGAAACTGAGGCACAAAGGTCATGTCACTTGGCCAAGTAAGTGACAGAGCCAGAATCCAAATGCAGACAAGATAGTTCAGGAGTCTCTGCTATTACTGTTGTGTAGTAGCTCTTGGGTAACAAATTAATTGTAGATTATGCCAAGTTATACTAAATAGTCATTTATTTAAAAAATTTTTTTAAAAGATCTTATTTATTATTTTCAAAGAGAGGGGAAGGGAGAGAGGCAGAGAGGGAGGGAAACTTCAATATATGGTTGCCTTTCACCTCCCTGCGGCTACAGAGCTGACTGGAGACCTGGCTTGCAACCTGATTATGTTGCCCTGGCTGGAAATTGAACCAGCAACCTTTGGGTTCACAGGCCGGCACCTTATCCCTTGTGCTACCAGCCAGGGCTAAATAGTCATTTATTTTATCCCATTACTACACTTAGTTTCTCCTTCCTTTTCCTTTGTGTGTTACTGGAATTCTTGTATAATTACATACATATGTTCCCTGCTATCTCTTTTCTGGTAGAATTTTAGAATATTTTAATACAAAAGCCTGGATCTTTTATTTATTTATTTTAAATATTTTATTTATTTTTAGAGAGAGGGGAAGGAAGAGAGGCAGAGAGGGAGGGAGACAATCAGTGTATGGTTGCCTTTCACCTGCCTCCAGCCTCAGACCTGGCTGGGGACCTGGCTTGCAACCTGGTTATGTGCCCTGGCTGGGAATCGAACCAGCGACCTTTGGGTTGGCAGGCTGGTGCCTTATCCACTGTGCCACCAGCCAGGGCTTAAAATCTTACTAAAATCTTAATAAAAAAAGAAATGTCACTGTGTAGTGAACTAGCTTCTTAAAAGATTTGGGGTCTTAAGACATATAGAGGGCAGAGTTTTATAGAGTCAGAATGATTCTTTAAAACACCTTCATTTACCCCCTCCAAATGGTATCATTCTCTCTATATATTATATGGATAAATTTATAATATGTATACTAACTGACAATATATAGTATTAAAATATGTGTATCATAAGTAAAGTGTGTGCAAAATAAAGTTTAATACTAGTTTCCCTGCTACAATAATACTGATAGTAGAGTCACAGTTTCCCTAGTATAGTATGAAGAGTTGAATTCACATAAATTAAATGTATCAGTGATATAGCACTTTGAGACATAATTCTCCTTCCCCTAATGTGGCTTTCTTTCTAAAGAAACATTGTTGAGATGCTGTTGTTGAAGGATTATATAGATAAGAAGAATGTATTTAAAACTATTTTTTTATTTCCCTCAAAGCATTCACTTTGTTGTCAATATCATTACTATTTTGAGGAAAAAAAGAGAAAAGGGCATGTTAATTTGTATAGCAGTCCTGGGTCACTTACTGCTTCTCTTGATATATGCTCTTCACGTTTCTCTCATTCTGTTTTGTAGTTATGTGAAGAACTATTTGAAAAAATCAATGACAACTGTAATGAAGAAATGTCCTACTCTGTAGAGGTGAGTATAATGCCGGCTAAAACCAGAAGCCTCCAGATGCCATTGCCCCAAATGCTGCTTTGAAATGACTCTAAATTACTGTGCTAGAGATCACTTAACTACTGCCCCAGTTTTGTACTTTTAGGCTATTTCTAAGTTTTGGTTATAATGAATAATGTTGCAATTAAATCCTTATGTGTCTGGCTTTAATTTCATTTGTTTCCTTTGATGTATGTTGGTTGTCAAAAAATACATTTATATTTTAGAAGGAAGCCCCATCAGGTGTGTGTAAGAACTCATTCTGCCTTTGCTAATAACATTTAGCACTTTTTAAAATTTTTTGCCAATTTTAAATAAGAGAGAAAATTTCTCACTCATTTAAATTTGAATTTTTAAAAAATTATTAGCATGGCTGAACATTTTGTAAATGATGCCTGTGTTGGTTTACATTTTGGGGTTGCAGTGTTTTTCTTATTCATTTGTGTGAACTCTTTCCCTTTAATATTATTATTATTGTTTTTTAAATTAAAATAGTATTTTAATAGAGAGGGAAAGGGAGAGAGAGAGAGAGACATCAATGTATGGTTGCCTTTCATCTGCCTCCAGCTACAGATTTGTCTGGAGACCTGGCTTGCAACCTGGTTACATTGCTCTGGCTGGGAATCGAACAGTGACCTTTGGATTCACAGGCCGGCACCTTAGCTACTGTGCCACCAACCAGGGCTAATATTATTAATCATGATTTTTGATAGGTGTAAGTTTTGCAAAGATGAAGATGTAATCAAATCTCTGCCCCTCTCCCCCTTATAGTTGCTTATATCTTGGAAAGTTATTCTCCACCCATCGTGTAGCCTAGCTCTTTTAAGAAGAGGTTTATAGTCCTGATCCATGTGGCTCAGTTGGGTGTCATCCCACAAAGTGAAAGGTCATTAGTTTAATTTCTGGTCAGGGCACCTGTCTGGGTTGTGGGTTTGGTCCCCTGCCCAGGCACGTACAAGAGGCAGTTGATCAATGTTTCTCTGTTTCTCCCTTCCTTCCCCCTCTTGAAAAATAAATAAAATCTTTTTAAAAAAGAAATTGTTTTTTCTTTTTAAAAATTGAGGTTTATAGAATTACTTCATATATATTTGATAAACATTTCCACTGTTTTTTTGTATGTACTTTATGAAGCTATTACTTTATATCCTCTCCCATTTTTGGTATTTAATTTCATAGTTACTAATAGTATTAAAGTGTTCTGACCTCACACAAGTATGAGCAGTTTGATAAAGGAGCCAAAAACATACAATGGAAAAGGAACATATCTTCAATAAATCATGTTGGGAAAACTGGACAAGTACTTGCAAAAGAATGAAACTAGGTTGCTCTCTGATACCACAACATAGTGTCTGTTAACACAAGCTTATTCAGAGAAATTAAGCTGCATTTATTTATTTATTTAAAAGATTTTATTTTTAGATAGAGGGGAAGGGAAGGAGAAAGATAGGGAGAGAGACATCAATGCATGGTTGCCTTTTACCTGCTTCCAGCTATGGACCTGGCTGGAGACCTGGCTTGCAACCTGGTTATGTGCCCTGGCTGGGAATCAAACCAGCCAACCCTTGGGTTTGCAGGCCAGCGCCAATCCACTGAGCCACACCAGCCAGGGCTCTTTATTGTTAACTGTTCTGGAATATTGGTGTTGTTCCTTGGGGGTTTTTTTGTTTTTGTTTTTTAAATATTTTATATTTTAAAAAGATTCTATTTATTATTTCAGAGAGAGAGGAGGGAGAGAGGCAGAGAGGAAGAGAAACAGCAGTGTGTGGTTGCCTTTCACCTGCCTCCAGCTATGGACCTGGCTGGAGACCTGGCTTGCAACCTGGTTATGTGCCCTGGCTGGGGAATTGAACCAGCAGCCTTTGGGTTTGAAGGCTGGCACCTTATCCACTGTGCCACCAGCCAGGGCCTTGTGCATACTGTTAATAGAGTAAAAGGGACTAGAACTATCATTTTACTTAAAGTGGCAGATCTCTAATTAATAGAGTTTTTTAAAAAAGTTAAAAAAAAATCTTAGTTTTTTTCCCTACATCCTGATTCACTATAATTTGTTTTTAGGTGAGCTACATGGAAATCTACTGTGAAAGAGTGCGAGATTTACTTAATCCAAAAAACAAGGGTAATTTACGTGTACGCGAACACCCACTTCTCGGCCCGTATGTTGAGGATCTGTCAAAGTTGGCGGTCACTTCCTACACAGACATTGCTGACCTCATGGATGCTGGAAACAAAGCCAGGTATGGCAGGTGGTTTGGGGCACATATATGAGGCCCTTTGGCCCAGTGAAGGGGCTGAGACTACACACACAGTTCTGTAAATTGCTGTTTTTGTGGGGTCTGCTGATCCTTTGGCTGTGCTGGAGAAGCAAGGCTTCAGCGTGTTCAGAATCTGCTATCAAACCAACATGCTGCTGAGACACAAGAGAACTTTGGTTAAGTTTTACTATTAAGTTGTGGTCAAGTCATGCTAAGATTGTTGCTTATCACATGCCTGTGGGAGTAATTGACACTGGAATAAATGAGTGCCTAATAAAGAATAGAAATGAAATTTTTTGGTGGTTGCTGAAGGGATAGCTGGAGTAGGGAAAAGGATTCTGTGGGGTGCCTTTGGAGTTGGAGGGCAACTCGATAGACTTTCATGTGAAGTGTATCGAGAGAAGTCTGAATTACAGTTGTTGCTTGTTCCTATTATGCCTGTAACGTGCACCCTGCTGTCTTTGAACTTTCATTTAAGATTTCCATTGTCACATGGTCACCTTTATGTTCATTTAGGACAGTGGCAGCTACCAACATGAATGAAACAAGTAGCCGTTCCCACGCAGTGTTTACAATTGTTTTCACCCAGAAGAAACATGATACTGAGACCAACCTTTCCACTGAGAAGGTAAGAACTTCGGTCTCTGGGCTTGAGTTGTGCAGAGAAGGGATTTTTGGAAGTACCCCTTGCTGCCCTGTGTGTTTTGCGGAAGGGATTTTTACTTAATGGGGGCGTATTTTATACCTTCTGCTTATCATTTTTATTCACTCTAAACCAGTTTTGAGCATGGGTCCTAAGTGAAATTGCAAAAGAGAAAATAGGGTTAAGAAAAACCAGTCCAAGACTCTGGCTCTTGGAAACCTCTTTATGTAAGACAGCTAATTAAGCAGTTCTGTGGGGAGAAAATCCTTTTCTTCTACTTGACTGGAAACTCTTAATTACGTAATTAACTTCTTCGCTGTGTGTATTTTATTTTTTGAGCTCTAATAATGTTACTGTGGGATTAAATGTTTAAATAAACCATGAAGCAGACAAGATGGATTTTATTCTTGGAAAGTGAGTAACTGCATAGCAGTTCTGATGTTCTTCAGATACCTTGTTAATTTTTCATTTTCTACAGTGGTTAACTAGACAGACTTGGGAGTTAAATCGCCTGCTTTAGACTCTGGCTGTGCCACTTTTCAGCAGCGTTAACCCTGGGCAAGCTATTCGACCTCATGGTGCCTCAGTTTCTCCAACCTCATGGGGATTGTTAGGAATAAGTATTAAGTGCATATAATAGTGCTTGGCACGAAGTGACGGCTTAATAAATGTTCACTTTGTTGTCATTGTTATTAATAATAAATTTATGTTGAATTCTAATCTGCCTATATTCCTAAATCACATACAACTGGATTTTTAAATAGGAAATTATCAAAAGTTTTATTGTACTGGCAGTTATAAAATATACTTGGCTTATGAACTTAGTACTTTATGGTACCAATATAACTAAAAAGTAGAATTACCTTTTGGTGACTATTTTGTTTTTAGCTGAAAATTATTTTTAAAAATATACTCTCTAATATAGGTGATCAAATAACTTGACACTGCAGATAACTTGACACTGCTTAGACAGTGGTCACAATATTCATACTGTGTTGTAGTCATTCATGTGAATGGCAGCAAGGAACATCCTGTGCAAAGCATTCTTTTCTTTTACTCTGATGTCAGAGTAAAAAAAAGTAATGTTAATTCCATAACCATAGCTTCCTTGATAATCCATTTTAGATACTTTTGTCTAAGCTTTTCTGAAGCTTTATTGAGAAGTAAAATAAACCACATATATTTAAAGTATAACTGTGTGTGTGTGTGTGTGTATTTATATATGTATGTACACACACACACACACACACACACATATATGTATATATATATGTATACCCGTGAAACCAAGACTACAGCCAGATAACAAGCATTAGTACCCTGGAATGCTGCCTCATGCCCCTTTATAATCTAGCTGTATCCCTCCTTCCACCCCATCCTCACTATAATTTACATTTCTCAGGACTTTATATAAATGGAACCATATAGCATATTATTTTTTATCTGGCTTCTTTCCTTAGCATAATCATTTCTGAGATTCCTCTATGTTGTATGTATATAAGTAGTTTACTCATTTTCATGCCAGTTTCTCATCATTACAACCGAAGATCTTGTGTACAGTTGTGTACAAGTCCTTGTGTGCATACTTGTTTTTGTTTCTCTTGGTTAATACGTAGGAGTGGGATGGTTGTGCATTGAGCTTCTTACTAATCTGCCAAACTTTTCCAGTTTTTATTATAAAATTATATAATGAAACAGTATCATTTATATTCTTACCATCAGTATTTGAGAGTACCAGATGCTGTTAAGTTTTATTTGTAATAGGCCATTTAATGAGTTAATGAGTTTTATATATATTTTTGTTTTATAATATTTTACTGAGGTACATGATAATCGGCATATTTATCATGGCATATTGGCATATTATATTTCAAGTTTACAGCATAATGAATCAATATTTGTATATATTGCAGAATGATCACCACAATAAGTCTAGTTAACATCCTTCACAGTATATGGCTTTAGAATGTGTTTTCTTGTGATGCGGATTCTTAAAATTTACTTGTAGCAGCTTTCAAACAGGTACTATAGTATTACTGACTGTAGTCACCATCCTATTTAGACATTACACCCCATGATTTATTTGTCTTATAATTAGACATTTGTACCTTTTAACTCCCTGAGCTCATTTTTATCTGCTCTCCTTATACTCCCCTGCAGCTTCGTGCCTTTGGCAACCATCCATTTATTCTCTGTATCAATGAGCTTTTTTTCCCAAGATTTCATATATAAGTGAGGTCATACAGTATTTCTCTTTCTCTGTCCCACTTAACATAATACCCTCAGGACCATCCATGTTGTTACAGATTGTGAGATTTCATTCCTTTTTATGACTGGATAATGTTCCATTTTATATATGTACCACATTTTCTTTATTCATTCATCTACTAGTGTATACTTGGGTTGTCCCCTTATCTTGGCTATTGCAAATAATGCTATAGTTGCCCCAATGATATTGTTCTTTACAGGTCAGTAAAATCAGCTTGGTGGATCTAGCAGGAAGCGAACGAGCTGATTCAACTGGTGCCAAAGGGACTCGATTAAAGGTACTTGTTTTGCCAAATAAATAACTTAGTCAACAATTGTTCTATAACACAGGTCAGCCAACTATGGCCAGTAGCCATATCTGGCCCACTGCCTGCTTTTGTAAACAAACTTTTATTGGAATACAACTATACCTCTTTGTTTTTGTGTTATCTGTGGCTGCTTTCCTATGGCCCACAAAACCTTTACAGAAAAACTCCGCTGAGTTTTGATTTATAACTTCAAAGATACAATAAGTTATATAGCATAATTATTAAGGGCGACTTCATGGTGCAGGTGTCTTTTGAGGAACAGGCAGAATTTGGCTAGGTGAAAGTAGGAGGCATTAACGGGAAGAGGAAACGCAAGGTCCAGATGGGAGAACAAGCATGGACTCCGCCAGAGATCCGCTTAGCAAGAGCAGCGGTTTCCTGCTGGTGAATTGTGGGAGAAGGCTACATCCGTAAGATTTTGAAGCATAAACATCTGAAAGATACTTCGGGCCATCCATTAGGCATGCGGTCCTGGCATGTTATCAAGTAGCAAGAAGGGATGATTGAAGGTTAAAGGAGTTTTTTGAATCCGTGGTCATAAACTAGTAATACTAGCATGTGGCTAATTATATTTTATCCACTATATGATGTGGCAATAGAAATTCTTCTTAATTCTTTCATATTTGGATTGATTTCAGGAAGGAGCAAATATTAATAAGTCTCTTACAACTCTGGGCAAAGTCATTTCAGCCTTGGCAGAAGTGGTAAGTGCTTACTTCATTGTAAGGAAAAATTTGTTCAGCAAACATAGTACTTGACAGATATTTTATGATTGTTTATGATGGCCGTTCCTTTCTGGCCCTTTTATGTCATCTTACCTTCCTTCTATTAGAGCTTTTTGGTACGAAACAAGGCGTAATACGCTTTGTACTAAAGTAAAGAGATTAAAGAGAATGAAAGTAACCATAGACCTGCACTGGCTTGAGTAAGGACTAGGTCTTTAGAAAGACCTAAGGTTTGACTATTTTTGACCCTTCATACCTCCTATAAAAACAGGTATTTATTGCATATTCTATCTCAGTATAATCTTTTCTAAGTACTTTTTGGTGTATTTTGAGCGGTTTGCCTTAATAAAGGCTGTTGATTTGGGGGCCAATAATGTATTTATAAAATAATTTATTCTTTCTTATTCCTTAACAGTGGAACACTAAAGCTGAAATAATTTTTATGTAAGGGTCTTTGTTATTTATGTTAGAGGCTAAGGAAGTATTAGCCATGTGTGTTCTAATTTAGTTTGGTACTTCATTTGAATCTTTAAAAAGAATTAAGTGCTTTCTTGCTTGCCTCTGAGAAGTCATTCAGTTTATGCCTTAAAAATTACATGCTATATTTTCTATATGGAGGCTTATCCTATGTTTTTATTCTCTCTTTTAAATGCCATCATTTGTAGGATAATTGCACCAGCAAGGTATGGTGGGGTTTGATAAAAAATGAACTAGCTGCAGAATCAGTTGTAATGATTTTAGCTTCTCATTAGGGTATGTGGCAGCATAAGTAGAAAAAGTTTTTGTTTTCTTGCTCTGAAACTTAGAGTTGCTGTTTAGGGTGACCATGAATCATGAGACGTAACGGCAAAGTTAATTTAGGGAACATGGTAGAATAAAGGAAAAATAAAGGAAAAAGAAATTTGAGGAAGATTCTATATTGTGTTATCTTACACTGTTTCTTCTAGTGACCTTTAGGACTGTCTTTAAAAAGTCTATAGCCTGACTTTTTAAATTAGTGGTAGAACGTGGAAGAAAGGGGAAAAAAAGTCTATAGCCAACTCAGAAGGATGATAAAAGAAATTTCCTAAGGGTATCATTCTAAAACATAGCTGGCTTTTTGAAATTATTAGTATATTTTTCTAAAACCTTTTGTATTATCTTGTTTCCTACCATGAAAAATCATAGGTTATTTAAATGACTTTTAAAATATTTTTTCTATTTAGTTATACATAAAGGGCAGGCTGTAGAATCAAGTTAAACTTCTAACTGAATCTTGAAAACATTATTTATGTCCTTTTTAATCCAAACATGTTAGATTTGTTTCTTTTTCTTAATATTTCTATAGAAATACTCTAAAATTCATTAGTTGTATTTTGCATAAATAATAGAGCACCTAACAGTTTGCTCTGAATCACATGAGTAACATTGGAGATAGAAGCATTATCTGCACTGAAATATTTTATGGCCATATTTTCAGAGACAGATTTATTTATTCTCTATTTCTGCAGAAAATAACTGAATAAAAAGTAGTGCCTCTTTTCTGTTTTTCATTGCTATTAGAAAATGCTGCCTTAGATTTAAAACCTGCTATTTAATATACATCTGTGGGTATTCTCCAAATATTTGTTTTGGGTTTCAGAACCATGAAGACTATTAAAACTTAGTGATCATTCCAGCTTGTTCTGTTAATTTGCTCATCAATTAACATCCATATTAATAAAAGGATACGTTTACAAAGTACTTTCCTGTATATTTCCCACATTGCTCTATGCCACAATAATTCACAAACGACTTTTTATAATCAGTTTTGTAAGATTCAATTTAGTACTTTGCTTCTATGTTATAACTATAACATTAGAAATAAATTTTAGTTTTTATATTAAGAATAATTTTTGATGAATTAAGGTGTATTGTTACACTGGGGAGAGAAATATGATTATTAGCACTTACACTTAATACTGTTTCTTTTCAGAGAGTTTATTGATATAAAATTTTTATAGCACTTTTTACAAAAATTATTACTACTTTATTATTTTTTAGCAAGAAGGGAAGGGAGAGAGGCAGAGAGGGAGAGAGATATCAATGTATGGTTGGTTGCCTTTTACCTGCCTCCAGCTAAGGACCTGGCTGGAGACCTGGCTTGCAACCTGGTTATGTGGGCTGGCTGGGGAATCGAACCAGCGACCTTTGGGTTTGCAGGCCGGTGGATGGGCACTGGCCTGTGAACCCAAAGGTCACTGGTTTGATTCCCAGTCAGGGCACATAACCAGGTTGCAAGCCAGGTCTCCAGCTGAGTCCGTAGCTAGGGACAGGTAAAAGGCAACCATGCATAGATGCTTATCTCCCTTTCTGCCTCTCTGCCTTCCCTGCTCTCTGAAAATAATAAATAAAATCTTTAAAAAGTACATAAATAAAAAGTAAAGTTATGGATATAAGAAATGAGATTCATCTGTATAATAGAGCAAATAGAAAAGAAATGGCTAAAATTTCCGCGTATTTTCCAATAGATAAGATTGAAGTTCTACTTACACATATTCATTTAGGTACTCCTTAATTTAGTCTAATCAACAGAAAGGAAAATAGAACATTTTTGGCAAGCTGACACTGCTTATTTTTAGAGTATTGTTTGCAGTCGTTGTAACTGGCATGCTTTAAATCTTGCAGCATTTTCAGTAGTAACCATAGGCAAAGTAGAGAGAGTTGGGAGCTTCATAAAAGGATAAACTGAGGACTTGGGCCTCAGGAATTTTGGAGTGAAGTGAAAATTCCACTAGGCTGTGAATGAATGAGCGGGTTCAATCTCTCTCGAGGTCTGTGTAATTTAGAACCTGCTGTTGGAAATGACTGTAATTGTTGGAATGTGTGTGTGGGTTGAGTGGGAGGAAATTGAGGGGGTATTTTTGATAAGAGGTGGAATTACAGTGCTGCTTGCTTACTTTCTTTACTCCTCAACAAATCGGAGATCAGCTACATAGTATTCTTTTTCTGAATAGCAATGCTTTTGCCAAGAACTAGGTCATCCTCAGTGTAATTTAAACTCAGATTGTACCAGAACCGGATTATAAAACTGCCAGTGGCTGGGAGCTGTATTTCAGTGAACCCTGGCTTTCCCCTAGTAGCTTCTTACCACAACACATTAGTCAGTCAGCAGATACGAGAGTAGCTCTCAACTACAAAAATTTTTACCTTCAAAGGATATAACTTCCTCCATTGCGGCACCGGCTTTGCTTTGGTGCTTTCTGCTTAAGAAGGGTTATGAAGAGAGCTGTATAAGAGCTCAGTGGATAAGATGCTGGCCTGCAAACCCAAAGGTTGCTTCCCAGCCAGGGCACATAACCAGGTTGCAAGCCAGGTCTCCAGCCAGGTCTGTGACTGGAGGCAGGTGAAAGGCAACCACACATTGATGCTTCTCTCCCTCTCTGCCTCTCCCCCTTTCCCTCTCTCTAAAAATAATAAATTTTAAAAATCTTTAAATAAAATTTACCTTGATAATCAAAAAAAAAGAAAAAAAAAACACTATTGAAAAAAATATGATGTGGACAAGATATTAGATAGTAGTATTGTGGTGATGTTAAATTTCCTTAATTTGGTCTTTGAACTATGTGTAAGAGGTGTCCTTATCTGCTAAGGGCTTAGGGATTAGAAGGGCATGATGTCTGCAATTTACTCCAGAATGCTTTGGGACTAAAAAGTGTAGAAAAATGTTACACGATTGGCAAAATATTGAAAAGTGTTGGAGCTGCATGATGGATATATGGTACCTCATTAGACTACTCTCTAAAATGGCTATGTATGTTACCAATTTTTTCAAAATAAAATACAAAAAGAAACAATCACTTTATTACATGAGCTTTGGGTATTATGGAGAACTGAAGCTGTGCGTATTAAATTTCTACAATGAGGGTTTTACTGTAATTAATTTACTTAGGAATTTTAGGCTGGTTTGCCTTTCATGTGAGTTTTTTCTCCTTAACAACGCTAAGACCATTTTTTTTCTGTTTAATAGAGTAAAAAGAAGAAGAAAACTGATTTTATTCCTTATAGGGATTCTGTACTTACTTGGCTCCTTCGAGAAAATCTGGGTATGTTGACCACTGGTGTATAATTACCTTTTTGATTTAAGTTGGTTGGATTTATATACCTGTATTTAAATCGGGGTTTTCCCCTCTATGTTGTTGACTTCAAGATATGAACTGTCGGGTAGTTGGCTTCCTAACCACACACCTGCCTCAGAACGATTGCTCCCTCTTCGTCTTTGAGAACTCCATGCTCCTTTGAGGCATGCATAGTTAGATGTGACTAACCCTTATTCATTTTTGCTGATGTTTTTGGGCCTTCATTCACTGTTTTCTTTAGCCCCTTTCCCTCCTTGATGAGGGGGAGGGAATGATCCGCTGCATCAAACACTGCTGATAGAAAGAAGAGGCAGGCTGGGACTGGACTGCTGGGCCGTCCCTGTCACAATGACTTTCACGTCATCACTAAGAGTGGCTTTGAGAGAGCGGCTGGGCCTGGACATGTGTGGCCAGAGGGAAACTGGGCAGATCCAGACACCAGCATTTGAGTACACTGCCTGATGTGGGGACATTCAAGACATTTGCTGACTTTTGGATAAATTTAGGATCTGAGGTTGTGCTGTCTGGTATAATACATTTCAACAAAATTTTTCCAAAATAAGAATGGAGTTAAAATAATCATGATTCACCTTTTTAGGTGGCAATTCTCGGACTGCAATGGTTGCTGCTCTGAGCCCAGCAGATATCAACTATGATGAAACTTTGAGCACTCTGAGGTACTCTAGTTCGATCCCCATAGCTATAAATAGAATATAGTGCAGGTTAAGTTGTTTCGTTGGGCTGTGAGTTCTCTTAAGCTGTATGGGTAGTCATTTACGTAAGGAATGATCCAACCCTCTCATAACAGGGAAAAGGTGGGGGAAGGGATTCTTATTATAATAGAATTGACCTGTTTATGGTTTTCACTTTCATTGGGAAGGGCAGGAAGGCAGGGACAAGTGAGATTTTTTAAATAACTTTTAGATAATAGTGAAATTTTCTCATAATACTGATTTCTGTAAAGAAGTATCTCGTGTATTTGTCATTATAGAAACGTTCAAGTCATAAAAAGTAATACAATTATGACTACATGTTGTGTTAAAAAATTAGTGTCAGAGTGTTTACTAGTAGAATATTTCTATACATGAATAGGCCTTATTATTTTAAACCCAAACATTCTACCCTTTTCTCATTAAAGACACTTTAGATACAATGAAAGGAATACTTTTATAAAAGTATATAAAACACTTTTGGGTTTGAGTCCTTTCTTTGGACTCTCTCTGTGATCTTGACTAAATTACTTAAATTCATCTGAGCCTTTTTCTTCATCTTCATAAAGTAATGTAAAATTTTATACAACTGTATTATTATTAAGGCTATATATGTACAAATGCTCAAGCTCTTTGCTTTAGAAATAATGGTATGTTACTTATGAGAAGTGGCAAAATGGATCACTGCAAAATGAATCTTTCTGGATCTAGATACGCAGACCGTGCGAAACAAATTAAATGCAACGCTGTTATTAATGAGGACCCCAACGCCAAGCTTGTCCGTGAGCTGAAGGAGGAGGTGACACGGCTGAAGGACCTTCTTCGTGCTCAGGGGCTGGGAGATATCATCGATAGTAAGTAAACTCCGCATCAGCGCAAAATTGAATCCTCTCCTCTTCAGAGTTCTTAGTTTCAAGTAGATTGAAGGAACTTGAAGCTAAATGATAGTGAAAGGGTTTTTTTCTTCTTAAAAAAAAAAAAAAAAAAAAAAAAAAAAACACAGTGAAAATCATCTCAGAATTTTTTAATACAGTACATACCAAGATATCCATTTGAACTTATGAAATGAATTTTTCATGACTATATCTCCACTTGTATTTTTATTAGATTTGTATTTTAGATCAGCAGTGAAGTTTATTTGGAATGTTAAGCTTTTTCTTACTGAGAAACTAATCACTTCATGAAACTGGTACTTGAAATTTTTGTTTTTGTGTAATGGATTTCCCTGGACTAACACAGTAGCAATGGTGTACGTGTGTCTGCTCCCCACCCTGCTCCCTATGAACATACAAAGGGGAAAATACCCAATTCCTCTCAAGTCCAAGAATTAGGTTTCTAGAGAATATTGTCTTACAATATAGTCTTTAAATGAATCTAATTTTAATTCATTTGTCTTAAAATGAATCTACTTATGTCTCACTGAGCATACTGTCTAATCAGTTTTCTTAAGTGAATTTACTAGGTTACTCAGGTAGAAAAGTATTTGGCTTTATTTAATATAGCATATTTATATTTTTTGAGTGATAGTTAATATTATTTAGAAGTCTAGTAAAATTGTTAAGGCCACTTTCGGTTTTCTAGTTTAGTTTGTTTTATTGATTAGGACTTGATTTTAGATGAATACAGTTTATAAAATGATAATGTACTCTAAGTGTTAATATTTTCACCTTCCCAAATACCAAAATACTGCTCTTTTCCCTCTCTGTGTTGCTGCTGAACCTGAACTTTGATCCTTCTTGTATTTTCCCTCCTGCATACCTTCAGTTGATCCATTGATCGATGATTACTCGGGAAGTGGAGGCAAATGTGTGTATTTCGTGTATTGGTCATTCCCAGTACTCTGATTTGCTAATCTGCCTCTGCTGGGTTAACTTTAAAGTGAGCTTTGCATGCCAGCAGTTCTCACGGTGAAATCCCAGACAGAGCATACTGTAAATATGCAGATCCAGAAATGATCCGATTTTTGCCCTTCTGCATTCAGCAAAGCAATCTGCTGAATTTCAGTTTGTGTTGTGAATAATGTCAAGAAGCTTAAGAATCTCATATTGCTTTTACTCTTCAGTTTTTTTACTTATGTGAGTAACCTGAATCCCAAATCACACATAATGACAGCAGCTCATGTGTACCACATGTGTATGTGTCAGGCCCTGTTCTGGTATCTTGGATATATCATCTCATTTAATCCTGTCAGTGACTCAGAAAGCTCTGTTACTTCACTTTTACCAATGCAGACACTGCTGCCTGGAGGGTTAGGTGGCTGTTGAGACCCCGTGGTCCTGTGGCCAAGTGTTAGTCAGCCCTAGCTTTTAATCATCATTGCACTTTTTTTGCTCTCGAGATCCTTCAAATCTAATTATTCAATAGCAAAAAATTTTAAATGAGCTGTGTAATTCTGAGCCTTACTATACATGGAATTTAAAGTAGTCACTTCAGTTGGTGAGGATGCGGCTGCACTGCTTTGTGAATGTTGGGTTAGCACTCATCTGTTCCTAGGCTAAGTCGGCGTCCTTTGTACCTTGGGGCTCAGCTTACTTGACAGTTAGGTAAATATTATTTCCCGTGAATGATCAACTAAATTTCAAAAACTGATGTTAATAAAATTTGTGCTTGAAATGAGGGCTTTATGTAAAGGATCACACATTAATCTTTCCATATGTACTAAGTTGATGAGGGTATAATTTCTACCCTTTTAAGGTGACTTATCAAAGAATTGTTATCTTACAAGAAGTGAAGAATATTGGTTTTGCGGGGGTTAAGTTTTATACTTCTCTTGATTTGTTGGCTTGACAGAGTGTGGGGAAATACGTAAGAGAAACCAAATGTCACCCTGGCTGCTGTGATAAAGTTAGGCCTTGAGGACGCTAAAACATTTCTAATTCAGAGTGGGACACTCTCATTCTTGGACTGGAATGGCTCTGTCTGAGATTTCCAAAGCTGACCAACACTGGTGCGGAAAGACCCCATCCTGTTCCTGCTTTTGTGCTCCCCAGGGGGTGCTGCTGCCAGCCTGCTGCTCCCCCCCCCCCCCATCCTGAGCAGTGGTGGCATCTCCTCCAAAGCTGTGCATGACTTAGTTTTAACCCTGGTCGTGCAGGAAAGCGCTCTGACCACTTCTGAATTTTCATTTCGATCTATTACTCTTAATTCCTTTTAGGACCTGCATGTATTAGTTGGGCTTCTAACTCCATCCTTCCATTCTTTCCCACCTTGCTGCCATAACCTGGTGGCTAATTTTTTGCTCCAGTTTCTATCTCCCTTTTACAACTCCCTTGTTTTCCTGTGTTCTGTATTTGCAGATGGTGGTTTTCAAACTGTCTTGAAGCAACCACTAGTTTTAAGGGCTTCAAGAACTGGCTTTGATTAATTGCAGATGAGTAGGCCAGAGCACTTACAGTATGTTTTCTGACTCTTTGTATTGGCTCATATCCTTTAAGGAAAACTTAGTTTTGATATAAATTTTAAGTAATATAGATTTTCTTCAAGTTAAAAATGAGCTAATTTTAAAATAGGAATGCACTGATACCTATGGTTTATTCTCTGGTGTCTATTTGAGAAGGATGGTTAATGAAGGAACGTACAAACAGCAAATTATTGAATTTTGTTGTTTGGGGCTCATGTACTAAAACTACAAGCAAAATCTACCACTCCGTTGAAGACCTTAGTGAATGAGAGTATGCCTCTAAAACTTGCTTTCATAGTAGGAACTTGGCTTACTAATGACTCATGGTCACACTGTTTGGAAAAGTAAGAGCCTCCCTCAGCCAACACTCAGCCTTAATTTTTATATGCTCTAATAATAGATTAAGGTAAACTACACCAGATTCATTCATTTGCTAATTGCTGTTAAGGCAGGCAATCGACCCCAAGTTCTTAACCAGGACTTCCCCAAAACTTCCGTCATTTCTACAATTACTCTCCTTGAAAAAAAGAAAGAAAGAAAGAACAGATTTTTGTTTTAGCTAACATTTTGGGGGAATTTTTGCTGAATGTTGTAAAATACTGGGCCCGACTGATGTATTTTATTATTGATAAGTAAGCAATTTTTTTTCCCTCTTACTGTGAAAAATTACTGGTACTTAAGAGTAGTATAAAATCTCAGGCCTTGTAGATTTGGAGCCACGGAAGGAATAGCAGGAATGTAGCAAGGCTATTTAGGGAGAATGCCTGAGCCTATTAAAGACAGACATGTTTTAGAACTGCCATCTAGAACAGTACAGCTTGCCTTTGTGTTATAACATGTCTTTGCCTTGGCACTTCAATGCTTTCCTTTCTTACACTGGTGTTCCTTCCTGTCTTTCTCTTTCTCTGTTCCTTTCCCTCTTTTCCACTCTTTCTGCCTTTCCTTCTTTCTGTCTCCCAGATCTGAAAGATTTTCAGAACAATAAGCATAGGTACTTGCTAGCCTCTGAGAATCAACGTCCTGGCAATTTTTCCACAGCATCCATGGGGTCCCTTACTTCATCTTCATCTTCCTGCTCACTCAATAGTCAGGTGGGCTTAACATCTGTGACCAGTATTCAGGAGAGAATCATGTCCACACCTGGAGGGGAGGAAGCTATCGAACGTCTAAAGGTAAGCAATAATTCAAACCGAGCTAAAGGTGTTTTATGTAGTTTCATAAGAATTAGGGCTAAAAATCACTGAGATTTTGGTTCAGTATATGGGAGAACTTTCTGACTTCTAGAGGTGTCCTTAAAATGGAATTTGCTACTTGTAAGATAATTAACTTCTTTTCACCAAGATGCTTGAGTCTGACAGGTTCAGGCAGAGTGGCAGAGATGCATAGGCCCCTCATAGGTTAACCAGGCAAAGCAAGTCCTGGGATAGTTTATAAGTCACAGTGAATTGTGTAGTTAGAGCCCTGGCTGGCGTGGCTCAGTTAATTGGAGGTTGCCAGTTTGATTCTCTGTCAGGCTGCACACCTAGGCTGTGAGTTTGATCCCCCGTTCTGGCACAAAATGGGAAGGCAACCAATCAATGCTTTTCTCTTGCATCGCTGTTTCTCTCTCTCCCTTCCTCTCTAAAAGCAATGAAAAAAAATCCTCTGGTGAGGATAAAAGAAAGATTGTTTAGTTCGAAATCTAGTTAAAAACATTTGGTTTCATTGGAAGAATTTTCCTTAGAGCCATGCGTTTATTAAGTAAAATAAATATACAGTCATTAAGGTGCCGGCCTACGAACCCAAAGGTCACAGGTTCGATTCCCCAGCCAGGGCACATAGTCAGGTTGCAAACCAGGTCTCCAGTCAGGTCTGTGGCTGGAGGCAGGTGAAACACAACCGTACATTGATGTCTCTCTCCCTCTCTGCCTCTTGCCCTTCCCCTCTTTCTAAAAACAATGAAATAAAATCTTTAAATAAATAAATAAACAATCAAAAGAAAGTTGAACATTCAAGTAGTTACACCAAGTTTAATCCAAGACACGTGAAGTGACGTATTGTGGAAGTCCATGGAGAGCCTTGAAGCCTTGCCATCACTGTGGTGGAAGGCCTGCCTCCTCCTGGGCTGGTACGAATGGGGTCAAAGGCATTAGGCGGTGCACTCCAGTCCTGCATGAGCAGGTCCCCTGATGGGCCACTTGGCTTGCCCAGCCCGTTGTGGTGTGGTCAGTCCTTTCTTGCCTCTCCCCATGAATGTGAAATTTGAGACCAGCAGAGCCTCTGAGTCATAGGTTCTTCCTTCCCCCTCAGTGACTGCCATGAGAGCAGACTCTTGTCACCTGTGGTACCATGTATCAAGTCCACACGACAGCATCACAGATGCATTTTCTTTCCTTGCGTGTCATCCAGGGTGCTGGTTTGATCCATACCGTTTTGGCCTTTGTGTTCAAGGGTGCCAGGGTGGGGAAGACTGTTGACGGAGCCAAGAGGTTGCCATCATGCTGCCACAGGCCCAACAGTCCTCTTTGCATCCACATCTGCTGCTCACTCAGGGCGTGGGGAGAAGAGGGACACACTTTGGCAGCTTAACAATTGAACATGCTGAGCCTTTTCACCACTAAAGGGAGTTAAGCTTGGTAATTGAAGATGGCAAATGCTTGCATTTCATGTGTCAGGTGAGGCTGAGAAAATTCTTAATCAGCCTGCCTTTTCCCTGGCATTTTACCCCTAAAATAAGGTACTTTGGAAACCAAGGTAAATGATCTTGTGTCTTCCTCCAGACCATGGTAGTGGAAAGTGGCTGAAATTCCTGAAACACCTGGCAAAGGGAGAGGGAGTGAGAAATCCGTTCACGTTGCAAATTGAAGGGCAATTTCTGTTGTTGTAAAGTTGACTTTGAAATTTTACTGAAGACGTTAGTGAAGTTCTGGGCAGGAAGGCTGTACCCATGTATTTCATCACAAGGGCATCAGCAGTAAAGTTGCTGTATAGGGGCTCTTTGGGAAGAAAAAGGGAAATCTCCATTTACTACTTAATATAAAATGTTATTTTTGGGGGCGGATTTTGAAACTATTTGCTATTAAAGCCTTGGTGTACAAATGAGATTACGTTTTCCTTTAACATACATCTTGGTGTAAAAGAGAAAATTCTTCCTAACTGCCAAGTGAGTTCAACCGAAAATAACGTTAAATGTTAGGAGTCAAGACATTAATGAGACTGAAGAATTAGGTCATCCAGTGTCTTCCAGATAGTTTCTAGGGAATAACACCACCATTATTCAGCAAACTCTTCCCCTAACCTCCCTGCTTCCCACCAAAAACAAGTTAAAACTGTATTACTTTTACCAGAAAGTAATATTGTACTTGTCTGTTTTAATTCTCCTTTAAGCCAACAAAAATGAAATCTTTTCCCTGCCTTTAGAAAACAGCGTCTTTGCATTCCATCTGAGTTTTAATGCAGCTTGGTAGTTCATTGAGGCGGAAGTGCCTTAGTTCTGCTCTTATTTTGTGAATAGTGAGAATTCCAGTTGGCAGACCTGCATTTTAATACTGCTGGCAGATAACATCGTGCATCCACAACAAGACCATTATTCTACAATAGAAGTGCTGGAGAATGTTTTGTTTTTGGTTATTTCATGGTTGAGTGTAAAGGAACTCCGTTCCTAAGATCCTAAGACGTAATGGTGTCGGAGAAAACTACTGTGATGGTAAACAATAATAGAGGAGGTCAATTCATTTTCCCAACATTTTATTTCCTTTTGCTTTGCTTTTTAAAGAAATGATCAGTTTGTGGAATAGTTTTACACAGGATGTTGCACCTGCTTTGTTTGTTGAATAGTCTCTTTATATGGAAGAGGTCTGTCCATGTTACCCCATCATAAATGTCTTGAGCCCTTCATAAACCTCTCTGGCAAACAGAATGACAAATCATTGCTTTCAGCCTTTAGTTACAATTCAGACTGAGTTGAAATGTATGTATCCTTGATTTAGACTCCTATTCAGTAAGCTTTAAAGTATGTAGCTATAGCCAATGTGTGGGGGCCTGGTGTTCATTAGTCTAGCATCAGAGTCAGCACTGTGAGTACCCTAGCTTAGGCTAGACTGTAAATACCCACAACTGTCTGTTACAGAAACACACAAGGGCCCCACACTTGGAACTTGCTCTTGAATTCAGCATGCAATGGTCAGTACAGTAAAACTGTGGCCATCTGATGGCTTCAAGGAATGTTCCATGTTCAAGTGTTCAACTTTTAAATATGACAATTTCAACTGATGGTTTTTGTTTGTTTTTTATGGAAAATTTTGTGACTTGTTTTATGGCTTTCTCTGCCACCATAACTGAATTATGGTGAAGAGATTAAAGTAGTGTTTAGCTGTATAAACAAATTATTAACTAATGCTGCACAGATAGCTAGACATGTATGATGTGAGACTGAAGTTGAATGGCACCTGAGCCCAACATTCCTTGGAGTTTAAAAAGTGTTTCTCGTTTCACTCTGCTTTTCAGAATATTTTTTGGTGAGTACCTGAAGGAAAGAGGATCCTTAAAAGATTTTGTCTCCATGACTCATCATTTCTTAAGCGTGAATCCTCATTTTCTTTTACTTTTAAATTAGGCTTCTGGAGTGGGTTGTGGGCAGACTGGACACCCGTGTGCTGGGCCTGCCTATAGAGTGACGAAATTGTTTTCCTGTTGCCATTTCTGGGTTACTTATGCCAGGCCTGGAGAAAGAATTTCCTTGACTCTTTCTTAATTTATAGTGAGCTTTTTTGTAGAATATTTTCTTTAAAGCCTATCCATTCTACCTTACCTGAAGAAAAAACACGTCAGTTAGGAAGCCCCATTCTAGACCTGGCTCAGGAAGAAGTGTGGCCTCAGGTTAGTTGCTTATTTTTCTTGTCCTCAATGTCTTTATGCCTAGAGTGGTTCTGGAACAAATGGGTTCCCCAGGCTTTTTCCAGTGCTGATATTTTGCTAATGTGATACTCGGTATCATTTTCTCTGATTGTCAAAGTTTTTAAGAATAGCTTTCTAAATAATGGAAACATTTCAACTTGAAGCTATGTTGAAAACTGGAAGTTAAGTAGTACCTTACTTAGCTTATTCATTAAATCTCTTTTCTACAAAGATATTACATTCTGATTTACCCTCCTGGTGGGAAGTAAAATTAGAGAGGCTACGTTAGAGTTGACAGCAAAATGGAATCCTTCCTAGATAGTATCTTTGACTTCTTTAGGGTGAGTTTACAGTTGTCCCAAATAGAATTCCTATAATACAGCCAGACAAACCTCTGCTCTGACATGATCTTTTTCTAAAAGCCAACCATGAAAAAGTAATATTTCAAGTATCTCACGGGTCACTTAGTATTCTATGGTAAATGTCAGTGGTTTGTGGGCCCTGCTATGTATAAAAAGCACTAGTGTGACTGCTCTGGTTTGGTCAGGGGCATCCTATTCTGTTTCTGTTTTCTTTTTTCTTTCTTTAATTTTTTTTTTTTTTTTTTTTTAAGATTTTATTTCATTATTTCCAGAAGGAGGGGAAGGGAGCAAGGCAGAGAGGGAGAGAAACATCAATGTATGGTTGCTTTTCACCTGCCTCCAGCCACAGACCTGGCTGGAGACCTGGTTTGCAACCTGGTTATGTGCCCTGGCTGGGGAATCGAACCTGCGACCTTTGGGTTCGCAGGCTGGCACCTTATCCATTGTGCTACCAGCCAGGGCTCTTTCTTTAATTTTTAAAAAGATTTTATTGTTGTTGTATTACATCCATCCTCTTTTTGCTCCCCTCTGTCCCCC